>DWQW01004002.1:0-20939 GCA_018249695.1 Heliconius erato demophoon | reverse complement strand
CATACGAAATTACCTAGTTTAATAAATGAATAATAATTTGAGAGAAAAAAAACTTAATTTCTTTCATTAAAAGTATATTTTTTTGCTTCGTTTAGTAAACTGGCTCTTTCATGCCACCTCTCCCTTAAGTGTACTCAGTGAGGCCCCCTGTTGCAGCCGGAGGCGGCATGCGCGCGCAGTAGGGCGAGGCGTGACGGCGGCCGCGCGGCGGCCCCCGGCGCGGCGCTCGCGGCCGCTGCGGCTGCTGCTGGCGGCGCTGGCGCTGGCGACGTGCGCCGCCGCGCCCCCCGAGCCGCGGGCGCAGCGCTCCGCCAACCTGTCGCACATCACCGGCACCGGCCGCACCATCCAGATGTTCCTCAAGAACCGCTACCTGCAGCTGCTGCCCGACGGCACCGTCAACGGCACCACCGACGCCGCCAGCGTTTACAGTGAGTACGCGCTCTACTAGCTATCTAATGTAGACATAAGACAAACATTTGGAAAATGTGATACATTGTAATCAGGAAACAGATTGATCTCCTTCAATAGTTTCAATTTATACAAATTATATTATATAATAGTAACGAACAAACAGCTGTCAGTAATATCGTAGATATCCATTACTCTGGTCTGGTGTCAACAGTCTCGCAACTCTCTCACTGTTGCTGTTAATGCGCAACGTTACATCACATGACACCGCGCTTCCGGACAAACTGTGGCGACCGCGGGGACAACTACATAAGCACCCTTAGAAGTGTTGCATCAAATAATGTATTACATTGTGCTACCACTCACGCCACAGCTCTCTCTCTCTCTCTCTCTCTCTCTCTCTCTCTATCTATGTATATAATTGTAAGTTCGCTGTCTCTAGCATGACACGGTTCCCGACACAATAATAATTTGGCAGCCTCATCTTGAGTATGCAAATAGTGGTCGTTAAATAAACTGTTCCTTAATTGGCATTCGACTTTAGTGGTTCGGGACATTAAACTTTAATAGCATATTATGAATAATTTAATTTGGAATAAAATACACAAACTAACGACGCCCTTGACAGGCTTTTGTCTATTTTAATATTTATGTAACAACATGGGACATGTCTCGCGGGGAACATGTCCGTGGGAACACGACTAACATAATTAACATAAAAAATATCATATTCCGACATATGTCTGGTGGAATTAGTTTTTTGCAAATGAGTTCGTTATCTAGTGTGTACCTACTGTGCGTCGTGCGCCGTGCGTCGTGCGCGGTGTCTGGTGCCTCTGTACCCGTCTTAGAGTATATGGAGAGTGTATAACAACATAAGTGACAAATTAAGATTAGCGATTAAAATTGCAACTAACTGAAAAGTTTATAATCTAACCATCATCTATTACAACCGACAAAAAACGCCGATAGAACGATTACGTTTGATATGACGCCTTAAACACAATACGGGATCGGAAATTTTAATCTTCGTAATTACATGTTAGTTGTTTAACTGTCAAATTGTAATAATGAGTCAATTACGATGTGTATCTCCTCGCGCGTCGGGCCTCTGGCCTCGGGCCTCGGGCCTCGCGTGGGGTGGGGTGCTGGAGCCTCGGTGGTCTGATGCGGAGATACCACGACGCTCTTACGAATACCTATTCTTGCACTGGCATTGTCTGTTGATGGACACCTACGAGTATGTTATATTTAGGTTAATAGTTATAATTAAATCAATGAATATTAAGTAAATAGTTAACGAGATGCTATGGACTGTACCTATGCAGGTTACCGTGGAGGGGGAAGGGGGGGGGGCACGGCATTTGTGCTGTACGAGTACTAAACAAACTATCGGAAAACAAAAGTATTTTTACAAAATTTGTTATTAAATTGTAGTGATAGCGTAATATCATTTTATCTTAAATATGTCTGATCATTTCTATAATTAAACTGATGAGTGGCGATTCCTCCGAGTTGATCGAAAAAACAATTTGAAATTATCAAAATAATTTAAATATCTTAAATTCGCCACAAACATATACTTATAATATTATTTATAAAGACAATAAACTTAATTATATTCGGAATAGATAAATTTTAAATGTCAAATCGGCTAATTTCCGAAGCAAATCACTCGCGATATGCAAAACAAGGCTGTTGTCCGGTTGCTGTACGTCTACCGCCGATGTCTGAGAGCGGCTCTACTCTATTCTACTCTACTCTACGACTCTACCATACCTTACTTTAATAGACGACGACGTTTAAGTAAATAACGACATTAAGATAATATGCCAATTTATCTTAAACTTCTTGGTATTTATTGCAAAATATTATTAAAAACGATATAAGATAGTATCGAAAATGAAGATGTCAACAAAGTGACAGTGATTTAAAGTAGGAATATTGATTTTTTATGTTTTTATACATTAAACTTGGAAATTTTACAGAATAATAAGAAAGTGAATTTATTTTTTATGTATTTTTTAAAGTAGAATTAAGAAACTCTGTTCGTCACTCACCGCCAACTTTTCGAGACATTGCGTGTTGAGTGGCGGATTTCAACTCCGCGCTTTATGTTTTTAATTGGGGTAAGGAAATAGTTTATTCCCCCAAAAGGAAATCGGACCCACAACCGCCGCGTTCACAGTCAGACACTGCGCCGCGAAGTCACTAAACAATTTTAAATGCATTAAGGAAATACCAAAACAATAAGTAAGATAACCGCGGCGCGACATTAAAGTGTGTTTTATTTGCATGTTTATATCAACGACGAAACTTATAAAGCTCGTAAAAATATATTTTAATCGAATGACATAAAAAACTAAATATCTGACTAATTTTTAATTTGAAATGCGTAAAATAAATATTTCATTAGCCGGTGGTGGTCGGCAGTGGTCGGTAGTGGTCGGTGGTCTCAATATTTACGTGTTTCTTATAATTTATGTATACATAAGAATTCGGCATTTTCATATTCAAATATGCAATAACTTAATTATATATATTATGGTAATAAGAATAGTATATTTACTATGTACCTACCTACTTTGGTTTGGTTTTGACACACAGCAGGGTAGGCAGATGGAACCTAGTGCTAAGACACTCCGTTCCCCACTTTATGCTGAATTCTGGAGGCATTGCGTGTTGAGTGGCGGGACTCAACGCCGCGCTTTGCGTCGGCACTAGAGCGAAGAAATGAAAATATAAATGGTTCGTAAATAAAAATGTTATTTCCTCGAGTGGGAATCGAACACATCATTAGAATTAAATAGTGTCGATTTATGGACTACAGCTAGTTTTTGTAAGGTCCCCATACAAAATAGTAGAGATGAAAAAATGTACCTACAGTAAACTAGAGCTGACCACTACCGGCAAAAACGTGAAAATATTAAAATTTTTAAATTAAAATTCGCTTCCATTTTTTCTCGGAAGTAATTTGATCGATCAAAAAAAAAATGTTATATACAATATACATAGCATATTTATTTTAGACTTTAGTATGAACGCCGTAAGCGGTACGTTCGTGGCGGGTCCGCTGCGTGGCGAGTGCGGGGTGGAGTGGAGTGGAGTGGAGTGGAGTGGAGTGGAGTGGAGTTCGTTTGAGCTGAAGTGAACGCCGCAACGAATTACAATAATTACAGTTTGCTTTTCAATTACCCGTTATTTTCTTAAATGCGTACATTACTCATTTTTTAGAACCTTCAAGGCTTTGCGGTTGTACGTTTTGCTTGTTCTAGAAAATAAATACAATAAACAACTACTCAAAAAGATATACGAAGTTTGAGAATTCAATTTCTACTCGGAGGAATGAATTGTTTTTATTTTCTCCACGTAATCCTAATCTAAATCTAAGCGAAAAGTGGAGAACGGAGCGTTACAACACTGGGTTCCCTCTGCTTGCTCTGCAGGATACTGTGTGAGCTTAACGAGCAGCCACTAAAAGATGTGTCAGAAAATGAAGCCTACATTAAATAACAACAAGCACATGATGCTCTGTAGCTAAATAACTGCCAGTTTAAATATTTATCTGATATTTTTGATCTTCACACAATTAACGCATTATTGTGATATAACATATTTAGATAAAGAGGATAGAGATATAACTCAATTTTTCACTAATTTAGAGTAGTTAAAAAGTTTTCATCACAGAACGAAAAACAAATTTATAGTACGAAAAAATTGTGATACTTTTCAGCAGCCTTTTGCTGGTTCATTGATATAATGGCGTGAGTTTCGGACATTATTTAATTTTCTAACATTTGTATAAGATTGCAGCAATAATTAATGTAACGTGGAGTGCGTCCTAAATCAAGCGGCGCTCGTAAGTCACGGCGCGCGCTACGTGTGGCTCCTTTAACAACCGATCGGGGTTTATCTTATTATTTTACAATTTAAAATACTTTTTACAAAATGAAATGAAATGAAACAGATGAAAGTTGTTGTGTGTTTGCCGATTACGTGTACGTGACGTTTGTTTGAAACATAAATAAATCAGAATTCTGAAGGCCTTGCGTGCTGAGTGGCAGAACTCAACGCCGCGCTTAACCTCGATAACAGAGCGAAGAAGTGGAAATATGAATTTAAGTAAATATTTTATGTCCTCGAGAGGGGATCGAACCCATAACCAGTCGGTTTTACCGTCACACTTTGTGCCGCTGCGCCATGACTGGCCTCATATCACTTAGATTATATGATTTATATACAAAAGTTTATATATTTTCTTAAAAAAAGTATTTAGCTCTAAAAAGTCAAAGAGTGAAATAAAACTTTAAAAATGTATAAAATACGTATACTTTATAAAAGAATAGCAACCTCCTCCCGCCCTCCATATTTACGACCGTGGTAGTACATAAATCCCTCAGAGACCTCTACTCCCGCGTAATCGTATATCAGCGCGCGGAGGGCGGAGGGCAGTGGGCAGAACAATACTAGCGCAGTATTTTGTTGTTTTCAATATTTTTGGCCTCTTTTCCTCGATGTAGAGGCATTGTCTCAGATCGCATCTCCAACTTTAGAAATAGAAAGCTGAGTTATTCTAAGTTTATATTGTAGCTTTAACAATCATTTTAAAGTACCATTCCTTCGTACCATGTTAATTTTGTGAAATTTTAAAATTTCTTAATTTTTTGAAAACAGCTTGCATACTAAAAAAAAATATCTAAACGTAACTTTTAAATTACGCTTAGATATTTTTGTCGAGTTTCTCTGTTTTAAGGGTAAATTATTCTGTAATTATATTTGTTTAGTAATAAATTAAAATCTTTGCTTTTTTAATATTTAAGTAATATCATCAGTTCAGTGTAAAAAATACAAATAGCTAACAATAGCTTTCTTTGCTTGAAAGATTTCTTTGCTTGGAGATCTCTACCACAATATTGGGTGTGTCAAATCAAATTTTAGTAATAAAGTACTTTTATTTTATTTTTTAAGAGGCAAGAGCTTTGATTAAGCTTCAAAGTTCTTTGAAATCATCATCATCGTACAGCTTCGTCTACTCGCGTCGAGGGTACACGAGACCGTCGTTGAGGTTCGCAACAAGAAAAGAATTAAATATAGTAGTTTTAACACAACACACACACAACAATAGTGTAAGTTAGGTTTTGTTGTCCTACTTTTAGTAACTTTGACAAAAATGAGAAAAGCGGTTTCTACGAGGAATAGTACCAAAATATATGAAGAATGCAGGCGGACGTATCGAGTGCTGCGTGAGTGACGGAAATACACCGACTGATGTTAATACTAGAACGCGACCGCTTTGTGTCTAGACTAGAGCATTTGGAGATCATAAATTAGTGTTACTCTTGTAATATACAGGTCATTCTCCTGCTAATGTCATTTGGTGTTCTTCTCTTCGGTTTTAACCTTATTTTTCATATTTTAAGTTATAAAATTGCGTGCAGCATTGGTCCAATTATTTTGCTAAATTGCCAATTTTTTATACGCCTAGTGGCAACACTAAAAGCTTAAAAAAAGTTTTAGATATTTAAATGATCACACGTGTGAGAGGAACGTAACGATCGTTGTGAATGATATTTATTGCACTTCATAAAAGAAAATTTAGAAAACATACATTATATATTTTTTCCGAGCAATTGTTATTATTTCATTGCTTTCTATCAGAGCAGATTTCAGGATTTTTATTCGCGATCTTTTATATTTTATATTGATGAGCAACTGAAATACAATAAGTTAGTATAAAATAATACTTATCATTGCGTGTTGAATGGCATAACTCAACGCCGCGCTTAACCTCGACACCAGAGCCAAGAAATGGAAATATAAATTTAAGTAAATATTTCATCTCCTCGAGTGGGGATCGAACCCACAACCAGTCGGTTTTACAGTCACACTTCGTGCCGCTGCGCCACGACTGGCCGATATTACTAAAGGAAAGTAAATCAATGCCATTTACCATATTTACATTTCTATATACCTACTTTCAGATACGAGTACCTACAAAATATATACTACATAATTTAATTTTATGATCACAAACCACCGAGCGCTAGCTCTTCACGGTTGCGTGTCATAGATTGCTTACATTTCAGAAAAGTAAATAAAAGTTTGTATCTATTTTCAAGACGAGCACATTTTGCTGTACAATACTTTAACCACAACGACACCCCATCCAATAGTTAGAAATAATTGACTAATATTAAAATGTCGGTTAATTTATTACTATCTAAATGTCTATATAAATACGTTGGTCGGACATCGCATTCATTACTCCCATAATCACATTGGTACAAAAGCCCCGAAGTGCGATTCCGACTCGCACTTGACCGCTCCAGAAAATTAATTTATTAATTTCCGCAATAATTAGACAAGTACGTCACCATCAGGGCGTGGACGAGGCGTGAACTTGTCCAAGAAGTAGTGACTTTAAAATATATCCTTATTTAATATTAGATACCCGTACTTAGGCTATAAATTACTTACACTTTGGAACTTAGGAGCTACATGTTTGCGGCCCGCAATGTGACGTGCTGTCGAGCGCTTTATATTGCATCAACAACAAGATAAGCTTCATCACTTCCTTAATTAGAACGTAACTTGGGTGATTCAATCTAAGGAACATTGAATCATAGATCTGTGTGTCTGTATGTGTGTGTGTGTGTGTATATATGTGTGTATGTGTGTGTGGCGGGACAGAGGCTATTTGTGATGGACAGATGAACAAACTCACGTTTGTTTTTTTGCGTAAGTTAATTGATTTTCTTCTTCCCGTTATAATATCCTATTAAAGATATTTTAAGCTTCTAGATAAATTATATTTGAACTGATTACTTAAAACATGTTTATATATGTAATTATGTAACAAATTACGTAAATATAATATCAATGAGCTAAAGTCACATTTAAGAAATTTGATAAAATTATACAGCTATTATAGTTAAATTGATCAAATCATATATAGATAGAGCATAGAGCTGTCAATAATACGCAATAATGGCGAAATTGAGAAGTTTCTGTCTCTATGTGATAGTATCCTTTAAGTAGCAACGGGTAGACGTGTTCAAAACGCTATCATTTATTCAATATAAAAGTTATTTAAAAGTCCGAAAATAAGAAAACAAAGTAACATTTCGCTAAAATGTCTTTCCTTACTCTACATGATGTAAGACATTCATAATACTTGCAACAAGATAAGAAAAAAAGGGTGATAACAACATTCATCGAAGCGTCCGCACCGAGTGTTGATCGATGTACGTAAATAAAACGAGCCCTGAGCCTTTGATCTCCGCAGGAGTGACGGGAGGACCGAGGAGGACCGCAAAAAACCTAATTAGACAGCGAGTGAGGAAAACAATAAATTTCTCCGCCGGATTCATCTCGCGCGCTTTATATAGACGTTAGGTCTGTGAGTTGTGAGTGTGACGCGGACCTCGCCTCGCCTCGCCGCGCGGGCCGCCTCCATTGATGAAACGTTTGTTGATTGCTTTTATACTGTAGTTTATCGATCGACTTCTTAAATTTGATAATTTAAATTTCTTTTTATTTGAAATTGTTGAGTTTCAGTTGAATGTTGACTTTATAGTTGAAAATATAAATTGCAACTATATCAAGAAAAATGTCCTTTCAAAATATTTTTCTACAAAGAAGAATATTTTTTTTTATTTTAATTTTAAGCTGTATCCCGTATATAGCACGGTAGGCAGAAGAGGCCTAGTGTTAAGAAACTCCGTTCTCCATTTTCGAGACTTTGCCGCTGAATGACAATCGAATGGAACGAATGAAACGATTGAATTGTACATTTTCCACACGCAATTAGGTCGAAGGAAATGTCATCGCGTCTGGCGCTCGTCACCACCCCCCACCACACCGCACCACTCCCCACCACACCGCACCACCCCCCACCACACCGCACCAATCCCCACCACACCGCGTCGGTGAGTGTTTCAGACGGACAGAGAGACAGTTCCGTCGTGGCCGGTGTATAAATACTCCTCTAGAGTAGTTTGCGAGAGTGAAAAAAGAACAATACATTATGTAATAGCTTATCTATATTTGGAGACTGAGGCAGCTTAAACGACGGAGATTACGGACACAACCATTGAACTGTAGTCTACGTTTTCATTTTAGTTTTTAAATGCGTAAGCGTTGAATTTTAATTTGTAGTTTTGATAAGCTAAATAATAAATAATTTATTTCATAAAATAAATGTCATTTAATTATAAAAAAATATTTAACCAATATATGTCGAATTTATATTATTGAACCCAGTCGTGGCGCAGGGGCACAAAGTGTGACTGTACACGGTTGTGGGTTCGATCCCAACTCGAGAAATTGAAATATTTATTAAAATTTATATTTCCATTTCTTCGCAGCGTTGAGTTCTGCCACTCATCACGCAGTGCCTCCAGAATGCAGCGGAAAGTGAGAAACGGAGTGTCTTTACACTAGATTACCTTTGCCTACCCTGCTATGTGTGGGATATAGCATGAAGTTGATAAAAAATAAAAAAAATATTATTAACAAAAAAAATCCTAAGTTTCTAAAATAAAACAAACCTGAAACTCTGTACATTATCTTTACACAAAATATTACCCACTCGTTAACGACTTGCGCTAAACTGAATATAAATAAACCGACAAATTAATTCCACGTGCCCAAACAGAACATTAACCGCGCGGAGGGCGGAGGCCGGCGGAGGCTGGGGGAGGCTGAGGGAGGGAACATCTCGATCGTAATTAGTCGTAAGTACGTCGATTGTAAGAATGCTGTAATGATTTAAAAATGCCTAAACGACTCGCGCCAAATGTGGTCACCGCGCGTCCTGCGCGTGCGCCCCGTACCGACGGGCGGCGGCAAAGAGTAACGGGCTGAAGATGTGTCACTTAAGTGATGTATTATGTATCATTATTATAATATTATATACAATTGAGATTTACAGTACTTCTAATGCGAATTATATCTTGTAATATCTTGTTATATATTCATAACGATAAAAAAATACTTTAGATTGTTATCAATATCATTGATGAACTTACGATAACGAAACTCTATAAATCAAATAGATGAATATAGAATTAACTGTACCGAAATTCATAGTAAAAAATTTAAAAATAAACTGTGTACTTTAAATTAGTAGTACGATAAAGTTTTTTTTAAGATGGAGTTATTTGATTTAATTTTGGAAAATTAGATTATGAAATTCCATAGAATTTCATAATCTAATTTTCCAAAATTAAACTTTAAAATCAAATTATCAAAGTGGTCATTACAATTATAGGAAATTCAATTGCAATATTAATAAATAGTTCATTTTGACATTGACAAGATAGCAGGGGGCCCGCTCCACTCCGCGCGTGACAGGGGGCGACAGGGGGTGATAGGGGGTGACAGGGGGCTGTCACCGTGCGCCGTGATTGAAACAGACAAGTCATAAATTAGTAAATGAAACGCAGGAACTATTTATCAACATCGACGGAGTGTTCTACATATTGCAATGTGTCGAGCGTGTCCTACATGCGATTGTTTACGCTCGGAGAGTACGTACAAGTATTACCTAATTGATATTTAATATTATCTGAATTTAGGTCCGTATTGTGATTTTATTACACGATTTCGTATTGTTATATTGATTATGTATATTTTATGTTTAGTATATTACTCAAAACAATTAATTTGAATGCTCCGATCTGATCTGATCTGAATCAGTTGTAAAAGGCGCTGGAATTTCTATTAAACTTTCTTAGAAAAATATCAATCGATGCCAAGAATGGAGATGAAATCAATACCTATTATAATCTCATAGAACAACAACAACACTAATAGAGTGTTTTGTATAAAAATATAAAAAATTCAAGAGCAGTAAGTGGACGTCTCCGTTTGCTTGAGAGGCGACAAGTGTTTACCGAATGTCAAACAGAATGACAGTGTTAGTACAAAACATTCTTAGAGTAAAATGGACTTTTTATTTTACAAATTCAATGTTAATAATTAATGCTCTTTTCTTTTGGTATATCACCATTTCCTGTTATTCTCATTTAATATAAATAGTTTCAATATAATAAGTGTAGTAAATTTATATCTCCACGGCAAAGAAAGCAACGCAATATGCAACATATATAAAACTCCTTTGCCAAGTTATTAATAGCTCTGCAATTGAACTTGCTGTAAACATTATTTTACAAAAAAACCTCGCAGCAGCTCCCTGCGAGACCCCGACATCATTGACCCAATACTGTTGAAGTCCTATAAATACATTGTCCTACGATTAGCGGTCGAGTATCGGGTTCAGAGCAATTATTGGCAGTCCGTTGTTATCTGATCGCGGTCGTCGTCTGTTGCTCTCAGATGTAACGATATACGTCTGCTCTGATTGGATCCGTTCTTTGGCGCACTTTGATTATTTTTAATTTAGTTTTGATGAATCGTAGCTCAGATTACGGTTGTTAAACGACAAGTTACAAAGTGAGTCGCAAAACGATTAGTTTCCATACAACGGAAACGGCAATAGTATATATTACTACAATGGGAATATTCTTTCTTGCAGTTCATATTTTAATTGTTATAATAGAAAGCTTTTCCAAAATAATTATTTAAGTCTTCTCTAAAAAAATTCTGATATATTTAAAATTTTTGTATATAAAAAAACTATTAACAACGCGATGGATAAACTGTAGTGAACCTACAACTCAATTAACAAAAATCTAGGAAAATATTTGCAGATTCGCTAGTTTACGAGTAATAGTAGAAAATATATGAATTGCATTTATTTGCATCTTTAGCGCCGTCTGTTGAGTTCTAAATAACATTATTATGAATCGTTCGTAAGTGTCGAGGGTCAAGTGATCATTATTTATTCTCACCTTAAGCTACTCAGTGCGAAGTGCTACATCACGCTTCCTTATTACCAAATATAAGTTATACCGCTAAGACTTTGCTTGCCTACCGAGCTGACTAGGTATAGTCAGATGGATTTTTAATTCTTAATTGATGTATTGGTTAATGCCTATAGTAATAAACCTAAGGTATGAGTATGTATGTAGGACATATTTTGGGCCAAGTGAAAGGTCATATCATGCAGTGACTTGAACGTGGGAAGTCAGCTTTGGATATAAAAGTTAATTTTTTTTAATCAAAAATAAAAGATATTATCAAAGGTCAAGGGAATTAGTATTATTGAAAGAAAACATTTTTTTATTAATTTATTTGGAAAAAGGTAATGTTTAATATAAAGTGATAAAGTACGTACATAATTATATGTTCATGTTTTAAAATTTTGCTAATTTATATCAGAAACAAAACAAACTGAATTTATAAAGAAAAAACTGACTTAATATTTTGAACTTTGGAGAGATAAGATCTTAATACATTGGTCACATTAACTGTCGGCGGCTCTTTTGGCGACATCTTACATCTTTACAACGAAAACGAAGAGGCACTTTATTATCAAATTTCAAGTATTTATAAAATATATCACAACATAAATTTTAGTTCGCTCATGTAACAAACGTTTTTAACATCGCTCATGTTAAAAACGTAGCTCATAAATACAAAATAATTAAAAGGTTTAAAAAATATATTTATCTTGTAATTTCAAAACGGAACAGGGTGACTTAGTACTAGGGTAATTCATCCTGTTCCTTTATATCCTGTATTTACATTTTATATAAATAATAAAAAACAAAATAAAAGGCGTATCTCATATTGTATCAAAGGAATTTTCAATTTAACTCAATCTATTAAACAACAAATAAAATAGGTGACATATGATGTTCATTGACACAAAAGTCCGTCGTCGTCGTGAAGAGGTCAAATATTTTCGCTTATTTTTAAAACATTGTATTTTCAACTGGTTGCTGGTAATTCCTAATGAAATGAATGAAATAATCCTGATCGATTTATGGATGTTGTCATTGTGCTTTGTTACGTAAAACTGCGGTCGTGTTCATGAAAAAAATTGGCAAATGCTTTATTTAAAGTTTATAAATTTATTATGTACGCTAAAATGCACAGTTATTTATTTACTAACTTGAATTAATGGCGAACAGAGTATCTTAACGCTAGGTTCCCTCTGCCTACCCTATATTATATCCATTGTCACTTTAAACATAATATTTATACATTAAAAATTAAATCTAATATTGTAGTGATGACAATCAGTTCACACTTCATGTAAATTCTTTGTATATTGATATTCTGTATCTGCGGGCATATATTGAACAGGTGTGACCGTCAAGATAACAAATTGTTTTTTTTTGTTTTATTTCTTTAGGCTATCTAGCAATTTTTATTGGTTAACCCAGTTCTTTGGTAAAGGCGTTCTGAACATGTCAAAGGTTAAAATGATATTATTGTAAAATTATTTAAGAATTGACACATCATGCGAAAACTTGTTTCTTATAAACAGCAAATCTACAAGAAAAAAAAAAATTAAATTAAATGATTCTTTTGCAAATTTCCGGATCTACTCAGTAATTAATCTTTGCAGCTGACCCTTGGTACAGGTGCAGCGGCACGCAACTCGCGAACTGGTCGAGTGCGGTCGACTGCACTGAACAAGTGAACACTCACGCACGCGCTGGACATTACGTACTACATTGCTTCACGAGATATCGAACCCGTTACCACTTATTGTTTCATGAAGAGAAGTTTTAAAGAAATGCCAAGCGAACTATATATGAGAGAGATTGCGCTGTTTATATTTCTCGTACCTACATACTTCTAACGAGTGTAGATTAAATCTAAACCCTTTCCTCGTCTGTTTGAAGTATTTATTTGTTTAAAATTACGATCATTCGGATTATTTACTTATCACGGAACTGTCTCCTATTACAGAGGCCGTAGTTTGTTAAATATGAGATGTACGTAATATCGAAAGGGAATTAAATAAAATAGATAAATCATAGATATCCTTTAAAACTATATAGAATTCAGTACAAGTAATAAATTTAGATAGTAATAAAACTGTAATTTTTTTAAATTAAATTATCGTTATATTTACATAGAAAAAATATTTTTGGCTTTACGCTGTATCCCGCACATACAAGGGTAGGAGGTAACCTGGAAACCTGGTGGAAGGACACTCCGTTCTCATTAAGACACTTCCATTCTTGTGCTCTCGAATTCTAGAGGCATTACGTATTGAGTAGCGGAACACAACGCCGTTATTTGCCTTGTTACCAGAGCGAGGAAATGGAAATATAGCACTTCCTGGAGTGGGAATCGAACTCACAACCTGTCGCGTTTACCGTCACACACTTCTGCCCCTGCGCCACGGCCTGGCCACTTAAATAAATATATTTTTAAATAATTCTATGAATTATAATGAAAATAAATAATTTTGTCAGACGCAATCTATAACCTATTAAGCCTCATATGAAGTATGGGAGCAGCACAAGTTGTACACCACAAGGCATTACCACGTCGAATGTAAGGCGAAGGCTGAGAGACAGGTAAAGAGGAGCTCCACAATCAGGGTCTATTTTTGCATCAAAGTCCTACTATATACGGTGTAGCCGTCATACATCACGGTAACGAACGCGACGTGGGTGGGTTAGGGAATGCACATAAAACTATAATTTGATTAAAATCATTCAATATTTTGTTTTGTATTTATTACTTACAAGTATACTAAACTTCATTATAGTTTATGCATCTCTCACACTACTTCTTAAACTTTACAATGAAACCGAGATTCTTTAAAAATCTAAATAATTAAAATTCCGACAATTTTAAGCTACTTTGAATGTATTTAAAATTTCAACGATTTAGTCCCCACAGAGTGTCGACGTTGACGCATCGCTTCTTCAGCTCCTACAAATTATTCTAAATTGGGTGTTTTAACCGCGTCAGTATTCCCACGGCTGTAACGTGATCGCGGCCGTTACGACAACTGGCACGTAAATAGTGAAACTCTTCGCTTCATTAATATCTTTGATGACAATCAGGAGAGTCACTTGCTTACAGATAAACTTACTTTTATAAGCTCTATATTTTGTTAAAACGTTCCATTACACTGCTGTCACTATTTTTTGTTTAAAAAACCTTTATGACTGTTTTGTAACTGTTGGGATAGCAAGACTGCCTTACATCATTTCTGTGAATGTATTGAAAAAAATATATAACATATAGGTACTTAACATTTATTTAGTTCCAACTATAATTTTATTGAATTCACCGGAAATATAACGTCATACCTTTTTCATTTCGTCTTCTAATTTTTAAATTTAAAACTCACTAAGCACCACCACGCTGAGCTATAAAATAACTACACAAATATGTAACTAGAGTAGACCTAAAATTAATGACCTTCCATAGAAACATATAGCGCTTTTAAATATAATAATGAGGCTATCAAAGCTCAATTACAGAGAAAGCTCAACCCCAAGTGTATGAAATATTCAGGAACATAACACTAACGGTCGGTATGAAGGGAGCTTTACAGTCAATAAATAAACTTAGTTTCTCAATCGAGCCTCTTTGTAGCCTTCATCGAGCGCATAAAGTATGGGCGGATGTTATCCGATTTGCAGTGGAGAGGCGTCTACTAGCGTCTACCGGCGCTCGGGGGCCGACAGATGATTTACGTTGGGTTTGATTATCGTTGTATATTATTGATATCAAATGCTTCTGTAATATTGTATACATTTTATACATATCTATATTTTATATATATCTGTATACATTTTAAATAAAATCATTTAATTTTTATAATGAATCATGAAATGTGCTATACTTATATTTTTTATTATTTTTTACTCTTCTTAGGAATCAATTAAAGTTCCATATAATAAATATTTCTGAAACCAAAATTTTTATTGTTGACCATTACATAGATTTGTTCAGGAATTTATTTAATAAATATAATTGTTTCCATGTAACATGTTCTGTATGCATTTTTGTTATAATAGATATCTACAACATGACAAAAATATCGCTCAAAGAGGTCTAACATTCAAATAGGTTACAATGACAATAAAGTAAAAATAGATCCTTGAATAAATCATGAGGCTCCTTAAATGGGGATATTTATTTTATTTATGGAGGTTATAAAAAAACTAATTGGATTGTCAGTCGGCGGCGGTGCGCGTGCGCAGCGCCAGTACTCAGTAGTCGGTGACAGTTGACGACTTCATCTCAATCTTCTGAACAAATGTACGCTACAATGCTATTTTGGTTTGAATCCAATTATATTGATATTGTTTACTTTTGGAACTTTATATATGTATTTTTAAACAAGCAAAGTAAAATGTTGCTGTTTTTTTTTTAATTTAATAAATTTAATTTTATATAAAACGTTGCGGCAGACAGGTGAATTGTTTTTATTAGTGTATAGGTATAGTAAAATTTGGCACAAAATGGGAAAGGGAGTGTCTTAAAACTAGGTTTCCTCTGCCTACCCTGCTGTATGCGGGATTACAGCGTGAAGCTGATTTTATTTTTAAAGACGAGGTGTCTTGGAATACACAATTAAATACCGCGTTTCCTCTTCTTTGTCAAATATAAATAACCTAATATTTGAAATATCAACAAATTAGGTGTACTAATTCAACATTCGCCTTGTAAATCGATCAATGACCGCCTTACATCATTTACGGAATATTCTATGACAGTCATTGTTAGCGACGCCGCGGACGCCGCACTGTGGACGTCTCCGCGCGGTCGCGGGGACGGGACCCGGTTCCTCACGGCATTAATAATTAACGTTATGTAAAACACCATTGATACCCCCGTGTGGGGCCGCGGGCAACACGTGCAAGAAAATAAGTTATGTACACGCTCGAATAATTATAAAAGTTAATTTAACAGAATTTAGATCAAAGTAAAAAACATGATTTTAAATGAAACTATTTTAACCGGATTAATCGCGTATATTTAAGGTTTTACATTTTGCCGACGTTTCGAACACTTTGCAGTAGTCTGTGGTCACGAGCAGAACACGACCTTACGCGATTAATCCGGTTAAAATAGTTTCATTTAAAATGTGTAATAATCGTGAAAATTAAAAAAACTTTTTTAAAAACATGATGTTTCTAAATGGCAACATAGATAACAGAGTAACTTATTACTAGCGTCCCTTAACGGGATGCTCACTTAGTACGACAGAACTGCAAAATAATATTCAAGTCATCGATATTTATTCTCACCTACTTTTAACATATAACTACTAGATATAATCAGTAATTATCTATTGCTAACTCACGTTTTAATGACAGAATGAGAATATTTACTTTAAACTAAAAATATTTTAAAGTAACAGTCGAATAGGAAACACGCCGAATCATGTGACTGGCCTATTTGTATGGAGTCACTGGAGCAGCGCGGTGACGGTGACAGTGGCAAGTATTGTTTCGGTGAAAGCGCCTCTTTGTTATATTTTTCCAATCGATTTCCTGTTTTCAATCGAAACTCGACGTATGAAGTCTTTTCTTGTCATATTTCTGCCCACGTCTAGTAGGATGTTCCATATACCGCTGAACAAGTGACACTAACCACCTATCCAAGAAATATTTGACATTCGGTCAAATACAATATGTTATATTTATAAATTGAACAATCAGAGGTCCTAGTGACGTAGCTTAGAGCTTTATCCTAAAATAAGAGAGACGCAAGAATATAGAAGAAATTGGTGATTTGACAAGCGCTGTATGGGGGCGATCACTGTAAGGTATTAGTATTACAGTTGATTCATTGCATAAAATCAGTCAATATAATATAAAAGATAATTCATATATTGAGGCCAGCTGTGGCGCAGCGGCACAAAGTGTGACTGTAAACCTACTGGTTGTGGGTTCGATCCCCATTCGAGGAGATGAAATATTTACTTAAATTTATATTCCAATTTTTCGCTCTGGTGTCGAGGACAAGCGCGGCGTTGAGTTCTGTCACTCAACACGCAATGCCTCCAGAATACAGCAAAAAGTGGGGAACGGAGTGTCTTAACACTAGGTTCCCTCTGCCTACCCTGCTGTGTGCGGGAACAGCGTGAAGCTGATATATAACATGTCTAATATTATTGTAGCATTTCCCCATTTTAAATAGCGATGTAGGTATATTTATCTGTGTGTCTCGAAAACGCCAAGTTTAATAATTATAAACCCAACAAAGATGTACCTACCTCACGTGAACTTAAACTTAGGATATTGTCATTTGCATAAGCTGCAATATTACAGATTATTTTGGTTCTTAGTCGTGAATGAAATCATTCAAATCTCCAAACTAAATTGTCTGTCTGTTTGCGAATAATTTTGGCAGATTTACATATAGCGACGGGCGCGGTGGCGCGGCGGCGGTCGTATGGTAATTTTATCAAGATGATGATGTCAGAACAAGTTCGAGAGCTTAAAGAGTTCCTCCTCATTTTAAATACAAGAAGATGAAGATAGTTTTGTTCTCTTTATTACATGTTGGATTATTCAAGCCGATGGTAATATCGCTATATTATTGGCTAAATTATGAGATATTGTAATAAGAATATTACTCTTAGCTTTTATCTGACCAAATCAAGCTAGCCTTTTACATTACCAATAAATATAGAGAACCTATTGATAAATTTCACTCTTTCTCTCTGTCATCAATCCTTCAGCTATAATAATAGCTAAGTAGAAATTAAAACCATGTCCTACAAAAATATTTTTTTGTGACGTTAGTTTACATCGTCGCAATTTTATCGAAAAGGACCAAAACTGCATCATCGCGATATCTTCCTCTATGTTACTAATATAACCCTCAACAGGATCTGTTACCTGTCGCCCTTATCTGATGGTTATCTAATAGCAAACAGGAAGTGACAAATTATAACCCTGACTCGTGACTCCGATTATTGCAAGTCATTAATCATTTATATATCTATTTAATACGCGTAGAGTAATTTACTTTGTTGTAATTTGTGAACAACTAACTCACAGCGCGCAAGTCTGTCAATTGGTTCTCTTTGTTTGTCTAACTAATAATCTATTTTATTTTTTACTATCACTTACTAAATAAATAAAACGAAACCTTAATCCTTAACCTTCTCAAGATTATAAATGTTTAAATATCTACTCAGTAACATAAACATAAACAGTTGAAACAGAAGTAGAATTATTAATTTCAGTATATTCAAAGTAAAGTCGCGACTGACAATATAGAGTAGTTGTTTTTGTTAGATAATATATTCTGTTTGGTGTCAAGGCAGCCTCAGTGCTGTTTATCTTATTATAATATATAATACCGTAGTAGACCATTTTCTTTAGTTTATTCTAATAATAAATAATTAGCTTCACTTTGAAATTAGGTAATGCTTACTTGAGACTT
The DNA here is from genome assembly GCA_018249695.1 of Heliconius erato demophoon. Lineage (NCBI taxonomy): Eukaryota > Metazoa > Arthropoda > Insecta > Lepidoptera > Nymphalidae > Heliconius > Heliconius erato. Next base: position 2,243 of record DWQW01004002.1, on the reverse strand, counting down.
TATTGTTACTAGTATTACGTGAATCAAGTTATCAACAACACTATGACATTGTTTAATTATTCTTATAAAATATATAAATATACCTAATATGTTTATATTATATTGAACAAATACAAAAAAAATAAAAATTGTGTAATATACAAGGATCTGGCTTGAATATGATTTTCTACGACACGAACTTTTAAAATTTAGGCAAATACCTGATGATTCACCAAACAAAGCTGATGTAAGCCACTAATCGATGATCTATGATTAAGTAAACAGTATGAAAACAAAGAAAGCTCAAGTGAACCGGACGGGCGCAGTGGTGGTGCAACACGTCACTGTAAAAAATAAATTAGTCGATAGAAATCGCCGCAACCGGTCGCACGTTCGTTAGCAGATCATTAGTTGTTGTTTAAAATTTCAAATTGTTGGAAATCTCTTGCAATTAGAGACAGGAAAAAATGCACTTATTTCATTAAATTGCATCTTAAGTCTAACGTCTATGCTTTACTGCGTATCCTTCTCTTCCTGGTTCGAGTGACCTGAATAGCACATTACATGAACACGATAAACAACAAATTATTTATATCTATACTAGTTTATACCTGCGGCTTCGCCCGCATGGTCTGAGTGCCCGAGATCGCTGTATCCGCATGCGCAGGTACTGTGCGTCACATCGCAAATATTAACGTCATGTAAAACAGCCTGTAGCCATCCTTGACAAGTGTCAATACAAAAAGAATATTTCAATTCGAACTAGTAGTATGTGAGATTAGAGCGTTCAACCAAAACAAACTTATAGTTAACTTTACAGTATTATGATACAAAATTACAGCTATTATTAACTGAGTTAAAAATATAGAATGGTGCAATACGAATATGTCGCCAAGTTCTTTACGGTAACATTTTTTTTGAAAGTTCAATTACAATTATTATAGTTAAAATTAATTGAACAACAACTTATTTTTCTATCCTGTGTACATATATGTATATATAAATATTTATATGTAAAGTAATAAACTAGCGACTACCTCAAAGAGTGTGGGTTCGTTTATTATGTCATCAATACTAATATAAACCGGAACCGCTAATGAGTGTCCATCAGCTATTATTTCACATTCGACGTTTTTATCGACCAATTATATTTGTATGGGCCATACATTTGTAAAGAAATTTAAAAACATGTCTAATTAATAATGATTTATACGAGTATTTCACTGATAAGAACTGTATGGTTACAGGGATTTGTATGGTTTTACTTTACTAATCTAAGCGAAGTGGTTTTAATGTTTTAAGCTGTTGCACCTACATTGCCAAATATTAAAGACTTGGGTAAATCGCATTTAATAAATGTCCTGTTGAAAGAAATTAAAATGAAAAATATTCGCACATTTTATTAATTTGGATAAACAGTATTGTAATTTACTGTCACCTAAAACGTAAGGTATTTCTCTCTCTACCACAAAGAATTTGGCTAAGGTACTTAAACAAAACCTGAGGGAAAGATCTTAAGAAATAATTTAAGAAGGTTAGGCAGAAGGACCCGAGCGTTAAGACACTATGTTCTCACCACATGCACCACCCACTAAACACAACTATGTCTAAGTGAGGAGACAATAATTAATTTAGCCTTGTGAGAGTCGAACTCACAGCCATTGTTTTTACAGTCAGACGCTGTGGTGTCGTCTTAAGGTCTTTAGGGCCTTAAGTCTTAAGGTCCTTAAGGTCTTTTAAATTTTAATAAAAATCACAGGATTCTTATCGACGAACAGTCAGTACTTAACACTAACAATACTAACCACGTTATAAATATAATGAAAGGGCATTATTAATTTCCTTACATTGGAACTAATATAAAGTAGGTATCATGTTGCCATACCGCATTACATATGTGAAAGTCCGTCTGTTTGTTCCGCTTTCCCGTGAGGTCGATAGTCCGTCACCCGTCATACGTCATGTAGTGTTGAAAAGGATATGGGATACGTTTCCATTGTCGATGGTGGCTTATTTATTAGGTTTAAGTGTGTGTGTTTACATCATTTGTGTGCGATTAAGAAATTTTAGTACGTACATAAATCTCTATACACTGATACAAACACTTTTTATTTATTCATAAATTAAAAAAAAAATTAGCTTCACGCTGTATCCCGCACACAGCAGGGTAGGCAGAAGGAACCTAGTGTTAAGACACTCCGTTCCCCACTTTCTGCCGAATTCTGGAGGCATTGCGTGTTGAGTGGCAGAATTCAACGCCGCGC
>DWQW01004001.1:0-20942 GCA_018249695.1 Heliconius erato demophoon | reverse complement strand
AATTTCACGACAACACCACTCCTTTATAGGCTCCTTAGCACCTATCTCCCAGTGCGCCTCTTAGCTTCACGCCCGACTGGCTTGCCGGACGCTAATGAGCTCCCTCCACCACGACAAGGTGGGCACACGTTCGGGGGAGATAAATTGTAGCCTATGCTAAAGTTTTATATAAATCCGTTCATTAGTTTTTATGTGAAAGGGGATCAAACATTCACATTCATAATATTAGTAGAATATATCTGTTAGTTTTTACTTACTTGATTTTTTATTAATTTTGAAACTGACTACAACTCCTTTTTTTATTTGAAATTTAAGTCACCTGAACAAACTGTACAGTGTAGAAGTGTTTTAACTATAATATCAATGATTATGGACTCAAGGAAGTTCTTAAATTTAAAATAATTTAAGCTAAATGGAGCTCTATTTGCCTATAGCACTAAGCCATACGTACAAAAGGTAGTTTTAACAAGTGCGGGATCGAGTCCCGCTACGTTCAAGATTATTATACGTTTTTTGACATATTTAACAACGTCGTCAGTTAATCAAGATTTTCACACACTTCTGTTCCCCATTTTCTTTATATAAGACACTTCCATTCCCCATTTCCCGCCGACCTAAAGGCTGTTAACCAAAGTCAAAAGCAAGTATTCATCCACTGAGCATCTAAGCACCTAACGAGCTACCTATGTATGATGAACGGGACTGAAATGAATCTTTTAATATTGCAACGAACCAGATCAAATATTGGTGGCACACGTAACAAAAGGTCGCTTTATTGAAATCCAGCGTTCGGCGCGATCGTACCTAATAACGAATGTTCATTTGTATGGAGATGGATTTTCGTAAAAAAATCTTAGTTTTAGTAAAATTATTTGGAATTTGGAATCTGGAATCTAGACATTATTTGTATGGGCATTATTTATTTTATATGTGATGGTTTTGGGTTTATTAAGTTTATTAAAAACCGCAGCTCGTATAGCAGGGTATGGTATAGGGAACCTAGTCCTAAGCTGCATTCTTTCCATTTCGCCCAATTTCTAGTTAGATCTTTGTCCCTTGCCTCGTTACGAATATTAACAAAAGACTGCCTTAATAAAAGAAAAAAATAATTAAGATTAAATCAGCTTCACGCTGTATCCCGCACACAGCAGGGTAAGCAAAGGGGAACCTATTACGACTCTCCGATCTTAACTTTCTGCCAAATTTTGGAGGCATTACGTGTTATGTGGCGGAACTCAATGTCGCGCTTTGCCTGGACACCAGAGCGAAGGAATGGGAATAAAAATGTAAATTAATTCTAAATATAAGACTGAGTTCGATATCTACTCGAGGTAATGAACTCCTCGAGTTTGGATCGGACTGACAGTCGCGTTAACAGTCACACTTTGTGCCCTTGCGCCACGACTTGAAAAATCTAATAACATAGAAAAAACCTAAATAGAAAATGTCAGCATACACAAAGATATCCTACCGCTAAACACGCATATTTCTTTGAAGTCCTATGTTGTAGCCATTCATTTCTCCATTTTTCTTTTATTTTAAAGACGCAATAGTATTGTATGACAAAACCAATACTGCACTTCGTCTATTCAATATACCGAATTACCTTGTACGCCTGATTTTTTTTTTAATATAAATATTCTTACGACTAAGTCTAGAATCTGCAACAATCGTGAGTTTTCAGGGTATTCTCTACTGCACCACGATATATCAATTAATATGTCTTATCAAAAAAATATCAATTATCTCAAATCCTTCTCCATACTTATATGTGCACTTTGTGTTAGAAAAAATATATGAGCAGCATCAGGAAATGAAACAAAGGTAGCTGCAGTGTGATTGTCAGATCAGATGACTTTTGAGATAAGTGTAGCTGCGATCCAGTCATATTGAAGAAGCTTTTTTAAATTTTTTTAAGGGTTAATATTTCAAGACTTTTAACATTGAATACTTTATATTTTATGAAGTACCATCTCGCACACGAAGGAGGATAGGTAGAGGGAACCTGGGAACGTACTGTTAAATCACTTAACATTAAAACACTTCCCTATTAGTGATAAGTATGTATTATATGATAATAAAAAAAATATAAATATAAAATGAATACACATACATATGTATATTAATATTTCATTTTATTTTGTTTTTTTTTTGTGGGGCCGTTGTGGCGCAGTATAACAGATTATGAACGTGAATCTGAGGGTAATGTATTCGATTAAATGGGGAATTAATTATTTTCATTTTTTAGCTATCGCTCTGGTTAGAAAAGAAAGATTGACGTTGAGTTCTACTACTCTACACTATATTTTTGACGATACTCTATACGATACATTTTACAACGTTAAGTTCCACCTCTTATCTTACTGCGCAGTGTTTCGAATTCAATTTGATTTAGTGCTAATTGAATTAACTCCTGTACCTACTTAATACTGTCTACCCGGGATACAACGTGAAGCTAAAAAAAATATAAATTCAAAACAACGTATAAAAGTTCATCTTAGGTTAGGTCCCCTGTTAAATTAAATACCAATATGGACATGGCCCCATGCATTGTAATGTAATGTACAAACTTCCCTATATAAAAATCATGGGAACTCCACAAGTTGTGCTATTGAATAAAATATTCATTAAAAGTGGATAAAGTTCCGGGTCAGGTGGAACTTTAAAAAGTTTTAAAATGCTCCAACTTTTATATTGCGGACCCTTATTGGGTATTCTTAATTATAATTTAAGTATCTCTTTGTTGATATGATTTTCATATTTAATGTGTTTTTTTGTGTTTCCTGAATTGCTTTATTTTGTTAAATTTTTTCTTTTTAGTGGAATTTTATTTCTCGCCCCAGTAACATGATAAAAGCGCGGCGTTGAATTCAGCTACTTTATACGCAATTTTTTTGAAATTGGGTGGAAGAAGGGGAACCTTGTCTTGACAAAGGGTTCTCACCATTCTTTTCTTTTATTTCCGAATCAATATTTGAGAACTAAGAAAGGACTATGACAGTTCGATTAAATGATTAAAACACAGCAAATATATTTTTTTAAATATTGCTATATAATTTCAACAGGCATCATAACATAAAGAATTTATAAATAAAAACAAATATTGAATATACATTTTTATGCTTCTGATCTTTCATATTCTGAGTACTAGGAATGAGATATTTCATGTTTTGCTTAGTTGAAGCTTCTATGTGCTTTTTGTGAGATCGTGGTGACGTAGTGGAACAGACATTTACCACTTTGAGGAGTGAATTTTTTTTCGTTTCATTGCTCTATTAAGACAAAGTGCGGTGTCAGGTTGCGCCAATTAAGTGTTTCAAATAGTGAAGAAAGCAGAGAGCAAGGAGTCTTAACACTAAGTTAGGCTTAGACTTAGGTACCTCTACCTACACTAAAAAAATATATACGGCACAAATGAAGCTACTAAAGTACATATTTTAATAGATTACCTCTGGCTTTTGGACGAAAAAAAGACTAAAACATTAACAAAACTTCCGAAAACCATATTTATGAACGTATCAAGTTATTCATTATAATATGAAATAATAATGTGTAACATGAAATATTCACTGAGCTGACGTGCCGGTGTTCGCGGTCGGCTTCTTTATGCATGAGAGCTCTTGTGATTCGGAACGCACGTCGCCAATATGTACACATAGAGCAATGTATTAGATGTGACATTCAAAATATATATGAAAAAGGTGGTTTACGTTTTTACCTGTCAAGCAGGGAAGGTAGAGGGAACCTAGTGTTAAGATACTCCATTGCATACCAATTATTGAGACATTCCATATTAAGTAAAGGATTCCAACAAGTCCCTTCGCCTACCAGAGCAGAGAGATGAAAATAAATTAAATTGAATCCCAATTGGACCCTCAGTTATCACGCTTACAGTTAAATGCTGTCATTTATTCAAATTCGAAATCTCAGATAAGATCCGTAATATAAGATACGTAATATATAGGGGTGAATTCTAAAAAAACTACAAAAAACGTGTTCAATAAAATATTTTTAACAGTCTGAATTTAATTTTTTATAAAAATCGATGGCGATTTAAAGATTTTTCCATATAAACTTTCAACCACTTATTTGAACCCTTATGGGGTGAATTCTAAAAAACCATGAAACATGTGTTCAATGAAATATTTTTAAAAGACTGAATTTAAAATTTTATAAAAATCGGTGCCGATTTAAAAAAAAACCATACAAACTTTCAACCCCTATTTCATCCCTTTAAGGTTAAAATTTTTCAAAATCCCTTTTGAGTGGATGTCCAGATTATGAAAATAAACATTAACTTAATTCTAAGGTTCCCTCAGTCTACTCTAATATTTACGAGATACAGCGTGATGCTAAAAAAATAGACATAATAAAAATATATAAGCATATTCTTTGACCAACTGGCCAGTACAGTGTACCTCGGAACATTTACATTTATATTGGCCTGAGACGCCCGACGTAAGAAACGAACTCTTCACTGAAGAGCGTATCGATTCAATTAGATTGTATCCATCGACTATTGTTTTGGTTAAAGGTTGGTTCTGCTGATTAGGTTTATTTATTTTTTTTAGCTTCACCCTGTATACTGCATCAGGGTAGGTAGACTTGGGAACCTATTGTTAAGACCTCCGAGGCATTGGATGTTTTAGTGGTGGAACTTATCGCCGCGGCTTTCCTTATTACGAGAGCGATGTAATGGAAATATATAATATTTCATTTCCTCGAGTCGGAATCGAACACACAACCCGTCGCGTTTACAGTCGCGCTCTTATACGCCACAATTTGTCTCGTTTATAGATTTTTTCTCTTTATTTTACTTGTAGTGTTATAGAGAAAAACATAACTTCGCCGCATTTTACTTTTTTTAAAATATGGAACTTTAATTTAACGAAAGAGACAACAATGCATTTTTTTTAAATTACGGCTCTTACGATGGTGCTAGTTTATATATATTATTTTTTTAAGTGCTAAGACACTCCGTGCCGATCTTCCGACCAATTTTCGAGACAATGCTGGTTTAATGGCAGCACAACTGTCGCAGTTAAAGGCGCTGTCTTAATGATGCACTAGGGCCTCCAATACATAATTTTTTTATCAACTTCACGCTGTATCCCGCACACAGCAGGGTAGGCAGAGGGCACCTAGTGTTAAGACACATCGTTTCCCAATTTCCGCCGAGTTCTAGATGCATTGCGTATTGAGTCGCGGAACTCAACGCTGCGAATTGCCTTCACACCAGAGCAAAGAAATAAAAATAAAAATATAAGTAAATATTTTATCTCTTCGAGTGGGAATCGAACCCACAACCAGTCGATTTTACAGTCATACTATGTGCACATGCACCACGATTGGGCTCAATACTTAATTTATTAATACTAAACATAAACAAAGTCTTACCTGTTCCAATGCTAGCAAATGTACTGAATAATTCAAACGATAGCGCAAACTTCCCCCCTCAAATAATCTTAATTCCAACAACTCCGAAATTAACAGCCAGTGAAAAGACGAACGAATGTTTCACTTTTGTTGAAACACCTAACTGAAAAGCGATTCAATTTTAAAATAATTAATATTTGTTGAGAAGTATAAGAGGGACCAGATTGTAAACGCGACAGGTTGTGAGTTCGATTTCCACTCGAGCAAATTATATATTTAATGGTTTCATTTCTTTCCCCCCTTTCTCTGGTGAGGCATGGCTTGGCATTAAGCTCTGACACTCAGTGCTCTCAGAACTTGAGCCTTATCACTATGTTCCCTGGTTCCCTCTGCCTTCCTTTCTTTGTGCAGGATGTGCAACGTTGAAGTAAAAAAAAGTATAAGAGACCTCATGGTGCAGCGGCACAACGCGATGTAAATACGATGGTTGTGCGTTCGATTCTGACTCGAGAAATAAATTATTTTCATTCTACTCTGGTAACCAAAGCGCGGCGTGTAATTTCGCTTTACCCTTCCCATATGCGGTAACAAGTGTAGAACTGCCAAAATAATATTATATTCCATACACACTAAGTAAAAATACATACCTTTGCTGGAATCCACCCAAGCGCGATAACCTCGAGGTGGGATTACAGGAGCATGAGATACGAAGACATTGATTGATTCACCGGATTGCTAAGAATGTGATTCTTATATTTCTAAAATATTTTTACTTGCAGATAGATAGATTTTCAAAATGGTTTTGATTAATGATTTGGGTATTTCAGCGATTTTTTAGACGTCATTTTCCATCAGTAATGAGGATCTAACTGTGCAAGTAGGTAGATTTGGGTTCAATCCCCAAAAGTGTATTTTGTGATTGTGAGTGAAGAAGACAGATGGAACCTAGGCTCCTAGTATTAAGACATTCTGTTCCCATACAGACACTTGTGTGCCCCACTTGCCGCCGGACTCTAGAGGCATTGAGTGTTGAGTGACGGAACCTGTCGCGTTTATAGTTTGTTACCGTTTGTGGCCCTATAAAATATATTTATTTATCTATAAAAATATATATATATATAACCTTTCCATTATCGAGCAACGACTGATTTGGTAGTGCAGCACTAAAAGACGATTTCCTGAAACTTCCTGAAACGGGAACAGGAAAAAACTACATTTTATATTTTAAGTTTTAAGGTCCACGCAAAAGAAATAGATTTTATGTATTATAAATAATTGTTAAAATCCACCAATTAATACACCAAAATAAGCTAAAGCGACCCTCAAAACGTACAGCAATTTAACATAAACTGCGATAGGATTTTAAAATAAACCCCTTAAATTGGACGACTCACCTGACCGCGCCGTCATCCCCGGTAATGAACAAAAACAGTTAATCTGACGGCGTAAAGCCGAATATGTAAATACATGTCAAATGTATGTATAGACTTTTGTATGTGTTGTATGTGTATAGGAAATAGGTATTCGGATTTCTTTTAGTTGTTTTTTAGGGTTATGTAGCTTAAAACGATAAATCGGAACCCTTACATAATCACTTTGTATTCTGTATGTATGTCTGTTAGTTAATATCATTTATCACAAGAACTCGTGCAGGTATCAGGCTGAAAGTAATATCAAATAGTCGTCAGTTCTACATCTTATAAGCTCTTGGAGTACAGAAAAATCAAGCTTCAGAGTCAACGCATTTAAAAGATATGAGCATTTGTGCAATGCTGCCTAATTAAAACCTATAGGGCACTAAGCAAGAACTAACAATATGAATAAGGAAAAAAATATAAAAGTAAAAATTTTAGGTTTTTTTTTGGAAATAGCAAAAATACAAATTTATATTTGTAGTTCATTTCACCTGCGCAAACTTAAGGTTATTAATTTATAGAAGTAGTACTTCCCGTTAGCCGTCAACCTTGAAATTGGTACAGAACCTTCAGTGGATGAATCCGACTCACACTTGATCGTTTTTTATAATTGAAGGTCGTCGTGACGCAGCAACACAAGGTCCGATTGTAAACGCGGAAAATAATTTGGAAGGTGTGGACCGTAGTATCTTAAAACTTGGTACCATCTGCCTATACATTATTTGTATTTATATTGTAGTTTCCAAAAAACTAAACCCCATAGTACCACGGCGAAACAGCGTGTGACTAAATATGCGATGGTCGTAAGCTCGATGTGGACTCGATCGAATGATATTGTTATTACTTTAGTAGTAGGTGGTCACCGATTAGCGTTTAAATAATTATCAAACATAAACTTAACATAAAATTTTTCTTGTAATTATCAAAAAACTAAGTGAAAGATAACAATGTTTTAATTTTTCTTACAACAGTGCTTTCCCATACAAGATATTCTTGATTTTATACTGTTATATAAAAATCTTTTACAAAACCTTTTTATGTGCCTAATACTAATTAACTTTCAGCTTCTCCCTCATAGTCAAAGAAATAATAGTTATACATTTTGCTCTCGGAAGCTCTCAAGCTCACCCATTTTCACAATAGTTTTGTCATACTACACTACCAGTCGTGGCGCAGGGGCATAAGCTGACTGTAAACACTTCAGGTTGGAGATTCGATTCCCACTCGAGGAGATGAAATATTTAATATTGTGATTTCTTCGAGGCTAAGCGTGGCGTTGACTTCCGCAACTCAACACGCAATGGGAACCAGAGTGTCTTAACACTAAGCTTAGAGGGAGTCCCCTCTGCCTACCCTCCTAAATGCGAGATATCCTTCCTTGATGACTGTACTATCATGTACTAATACAGAAACAATGTAACAATTCTAAACAGTCCTGAGTTTAACACGTTCAACCAAACGAACTCTCCAGCTATATAGATAAGTATAACAAAACATACTTCATTCGTTCTTTATCTATATTTTTACATGACTTATTACAATTCACACAGCGTAATAATTGATTAATTGTCGATGGCCGCGCCGGTGCCGGTGGTCCGTATATGAGTTTATTTCTCTTACAAATCCCCTCTATACATTTTTATTGGACCCCTCACCTTCCGCGCTCTGCAACGTGATCTGACTTTTTACCATGAAGCTTTGTATACTCAACTACAAGTAGCCCGCTACGTTAATTTTTTTTATATATTTTCAAAATATATTTTATCTTTTCTAAGTTTGGAATAAAGAATAACGTTTCAAAAATGTAAAAAATATTAGTAACATTCTTATATGATGTAGATATTTTACTTAATGTTGCTTTAAAACTAATCAAGCAATTTGAAAAAAAAAAATAAAATTTAAAATGGAAACCGTCCACGTTCAAAGGTGGCGCGTTCGAGTCTCACTACGTTCAAATACGTTTTCTTAAATATTTCTCTATCCATTATTATTTATTCATATAAAAATAATATTACGACAAATCTTAAACTAGTGTTAAACAATACTTTTAGAATTTAAATACTAAAAAATAATTCAAAGCACTTACAATTGAAAACAATCAATTTTAAACATTTTTAAAACCGCTACCCGCTCTGGTAAAGCAGTCTGACGTTGAGTTACGTGTCGAAATGAGATAGGTAGTGAAAAACTGAGTGCTTTGACACTAAATTCCATCTGCTACTATATTGGGAATACGACGTACAGATGAAAAAGAAAAAAAACACAAAGTGACACCGGGCAGAGGACAAAATGGCTATTTAAATTAAATTTTGTATACAAAAGCTTTTTGTCATCGTCATTATATCCACATGATTCATTTCCGATTTACAAAACTCGCTGTACGGTGCAGGTGACTGCCACATATTGCTGGAAATAATCATCTCTACTATATTATATAATAATAGAGGTTAATGATAGTCTATGAAATGTTAGACATTCTACGTTTTTTCCTGTCTTGCGAAACTTTTTTTAAATATCCTATATTTTTAAACATTTTTAAAAGTGTTATTCCACACTTAGGAAAGAAAAATACTTATTTAGAAAACGAAGGCATTCTGACCACTAAGCCATACGTTCGTATGGCTTAGTGGTCAGAGCGCTTGGTCGGTTTCCAGGAGGCGCGTGTTCGAGTCCCGGTACGTTCAAATTTTTATACGTTTTCTAAATAAGTATTATCCTATATTTATTGAATAGGCAAGAATTTGCAACTGTAAACACGACAGGATGTATGTAGGTTCGATGTCCACTCCGGGACATGAAATATTTAATATTTTAATTTTGTTGCTTTGGTGTCAAGGTAAAATGCGTAGAGTTTTGGCACTCACACAGAACTCACGGGAAAGGGGCAGGTTTACAGTGGCACGCTTGTGCTCCTGCTCCACGACCGTCCTCAATTATTATCTTTTACTATACATTTAAATAAAAAAAAATATCATACTTCCGACCAAAGTCAGTTCAGAATTTACATAGATTTCTAAAAAAAGGCTGATCGTTATAACTAGAATGTTAAGCGATAAGTAACTTTGCACTTTGCGACTTTAATAGACCTGTCTGTGTTATAACACAGACAGAAATAGTTCTTGGAAAAGAAAATTTTATCCTTTTATTTATTCTTTATCTCGAGTTTAATGGTAAGAAATTATTTTTCTCTTTACTTTTTTGTGAAATCGTCCAGCTTTTAGCACGATGGTTTTGTTTGATCATTAATCGCCGAAATTATTTACGATAAAGCGCGGCGCTGAGTTACGCCACTCAACACTCAATATCCCGAATTCAGACAAATGGTGGAAACGAAGTATATAAACACTACACTATTATTATTGTACTTTGCAGGATAAAATGTGAGGATGAGCTTCTTTCATTTTTAGATACACTTCTGCCATCCTTTCATCTTCATTTTCTAGAGCATATTTGGCAGAACCACTTGCGTATATCTTTACAAGGTAAGCAGAGGGAATATGGGAACCTAGTGTTAATTCAGGTTCACGCTGTATTCATGTAGGGAATCTAGTGATAAGACACTCTGCTGCCCACAATCCACAAGCTGTCGCCTTTACATTCTGCAAGCGTGTGCTTGTTCCCCTGCTACACGACTGACCTCAAAAATTGTCTTTTACTATTATGACAATTTTTATACCCAGAAAACGTAAAAGCAACTTAAAAATCGTTTACAGGGTAAGCAGAGGGAATATGGGAACCTAGTGTTAATTCAGGTTCACGCTGTATTCATGTAGGGAACCTAGTGATAAGACACTCTGCTGCCCACAATCCACAAGCTGTCGCCTTTACATTCTGCAAGCGTGTGCTTGTTCCCCTGCTCCACGACTGACCTCAAAAATTATCTCTTACTATTATGACAATTTTTATACCAAGAAAACGTAAAAGCAACTTAAAAATCCTAAAACGTGTTCCATTCAGACACGCAAATTGGACTTCTTAAAGTTGGATATCTTCTCAGATTGGTTTCCTTATCTCAGCTCCATACTTCATTTACTATGAGTCACCGGTCACCTTCGGTCCGCGGAACCGATCGAACTTTCAAAAGCTACGTCAAACTTTACAGTTTTCATTACCTACTATGATTCTAACTTTGCTGGAGCGTTCAGCTGAATCGAGAGTTTTAAATAAGCTTTGACTTTTAAATTTTTCTAGATTTTTCCTAATAAAAAGTACGGTTTTAGTTGTGTGTGTAATATATTCGGATGGTAAACATTTTCATTTTGGTACTTAATTTACCAGACTTCAACATCATCATCATCATTATAGCCTCATCATAATAGCCAATTTTCATCACTAGTTACCAGATATATTGATTAAAAATTAAAAACAATATTAAATTTACACATTAATTAGTTTAAATTTAATTTCACCATCTTTCGCTCATTTTGAGTTATAACGTGTAAGTTGTAGAACCTAACGCTACATCGATGAGATACGAATTATATGAATTATATTACCCAATCTTTAATAATTTCCTTTTTGAAGACAATTTATTAAAAAATATATGTTTACAGCTCACGGTATATCCTGCACATAGCAGGGTAGGCAGAGGGATACTTCCTATTAAGACACTTCCGTTTCCTATTTTCCACTGAATTTTGGAAGCATTGCGTGTTGAATGGTGAAACTCAACGCCTCGCTTTGTCTCAAAAATATATATTTATTTATATCTAAAAAGAACAAAAGTGCATAAACCATAACAATTTGTATGAAGCATCGTAAACCGTTTAGCTCACCTGCACCCACAGTGTTTGCGTTGGTCAAACTGGAAAAAATCGGAAAAAATGCCCACGTCCAATCAATCGGGGCGGAATAAGAAAAAAATGATTGGATTCAACTCACGTGCCGACAAAAACGTGTTGGTCTTTTTGCTTGACTGTGTATTTGTGAAATTACGGAGATTCCGGAATTTCCCTTTTTGTTTGACCAATGTGTTTTGTATTGGCTTTTGTGGTAAGCGTAAATAATGATGATGATTCTTTTTTGTCATTTATTACAGGGCAAGGAGAATAAACATAGTGTGAAGACACTCCTTTTCCCCTGCACAGACCTATTTTCGACACATTGAGTTTTGAGTGACGGAACTCAACGCCGCGCTTTTTTTAGTACTAGAGAAGAGAAGAATTCATCCCACTGTACACCAATACGCCACGATAGCCTCAACGCGAATAATACATCGAATTTAATTGATAAAAATAATATCTTTTAATCTCCATCCAACATCTTCAAGCAAGTTCCTTAAAGTTTCAGTTATCTACGAAATAGTTCCTTTGGGAGAACGAAACTAAACAGTAACTCAGGTGTCCGTAAAGCTCTTGCTGTACGGTTTATGTCTTTCTCTAATTGTTACGAGCATTCTTGAAACAACGGTGGATTACAAAAGCTTAAGTATATATTAAAAAATAATAAAGATAGAAGAGGTCATTGTTGCGCTGCGGTAAATTTACTCTAAACGCAGGGTTCGGGAGTTCTATTCCCTCTCGAGAGATGATTTTGTTTTTCATTTCTTTGCTCTCTGGTAACAAGATAAAACAGGACGTTAAAGTCCGCTACCAACAGTAGGTTTCGTATTTAAGATGCAGTGTGAAGCTAAAAAAATATAAGAATTTAAATTAATTGTTATATATTATTTGGAAAACTAGGCTGGTATTATTTTTTCAGTCATCTGTCATATTTTACGGCAAACAAATTTTAGAAACTTTCACTGTACGTTGAATTTCAGCCGTTACAATAACATTATTAAATTAATAAAATGAAGTGGTATCCATCGTGGCGTCTGTTATACACAAAATATAGCCTGAAGCTATAAAAAAATATGAAAAAAGTGTTAAAAAACAACAAAATGTAAACATTTTATTCATTAACCTCGCATACAATAAGCACAAGTGTCCACAAAACAATAGAAAAGCTATATACACATTATAAAACGTCCAATAGACCTGAAAATGATTGGTAAACTTCGAAGGGGTTGCTCGTAAATTCGGGGCAGGTGCTCTCAAACTTTTATCAGCCCAGCTATTGAATCCGTAATCCCCTTTTATTACTTTCCGTAATAAAATCCGGTAGGTAATTGTTCCGGAACAAGGGTAATAGCGTATTAATTTCATTTTTAGCTATTGTTTTATATTTTGTGAATTATTTATAATTGATTATTAAATTAATGTATCTCTTATTTTTTTTTATTATTTTTTTATAGAATCCTAAATAATACGGTAAACAGAGGAGAATGTCGAGTCTTTTGATCTTTTGTCATCTTTTTACATTATCCTGAATACCAAGGCATACAGAGAAACCTAGAGTCAGAACATTCCAATCTCCACTTTCAAATAAATTAATACTAAACATTACAAGATGTGTAACGGAACTTAACGCCGCGGCTATATGTAATTGCTCGATGATAAGAACCGAATCCACTCCACCTTATAGTCTGAAAAGTGATCATTCGACATAAGTGTTATTCTTTTATCTGAAAATGACAAACACAACGTACAATTAAATTTAATGTATATACATATATAATAGGCCCGTCGTGGCGCACAAAATGTGACTGTAAAATCGACTGGTTGTGGGTTCGATCCCCACTCGAGGAAGTGAAATATTTATTTACATTTATATTTTCATTTCTTCGCTCTGGTGTTGATGCAAAGCGCGGCATTGAGTTCCGCCACTCAGCACGCAATGTCTTCAGAATTTGACGGAAAGTGGGAAACGGAGTGTCTTATTACTAGGTTCCCTCTGCCTACCCTGCTTTGTACGGGATACTGCGTGAAGCTGATTTAATTTTAACATATATAATATACCTACATAGTATATAACAAAATGAAGTAATTTCAAATACCTTTTTTCATTACCCAGACAGAGCTCGTCACGGAGCAGACAGGTTTCTAATTAACAAAACCGAAACGAAAGTGTGAAAAAATCGCTCTTAACGAGTTTGCCGAAGGAGCGTGCATACGCTGGAATTAAGAATAGAATAAATAGACAGTTTTAGCTACATTCTGTTTCTAATTTCACTTGATTTAAATAAAAAATGTTATTTAAATGTCATTATTTATTTAATTTCGATATTTTATCAATTTATAAATCAGTTCGTCATTCGTAAATGCCATTGTTCTTAGTTATATTTATATTATTTTCATTTTCCCATTTTGACATCTTAAAGCAGCGTTAAGCTCTGCCGTTAAGCACGAAAGTAATATATCAAAACTAGACCAGAAATATAATAAAATAAATTATCATTATCATAAAATAAATACTCACCACCCACTCGAGGAGATGAAATATTTACCTAAATTTATATTTCCATTTCTTCGCTCTGGTGTCGAGGTTAAGCGCGGCGTTGAGTTCTGCCACTCAACTTCGAATTCGGCAGAAAGTGGGGAACGGAATGTCTTAACACTAGGTTCCTCTGCCTACCCTGCTGTGTGCGGGATACAGCGTGAAGCTGATTTATTTATTTTATTTTATAAAATAAATATTTTTTACAAGGCTATGTGTGTAAAACAAAAACAAAGTTCTAAAAAGAATATCCAAATGATAACGTCAAAAGTAACAAAAAGTCAAATTTCACTTACTACAATGTGCAAACTATCTCTCGCACTCCACTGCTCACCTGCCTGAACTTTGAAAGTAGATAAACCAGTTAACTTTAACTATAACTATTAAAGTCACTAAACTGTTTAACTACGGTTCTTGATCCAATAGAACTTGTTTTGGTACACTTTGGTAATAACAAACAAGAATGGCTGTGGGTTTAATTCAGCTTAATTTGATAGCTTTTTCAAATGATAATTTTCGAAGAATACTTTTATTTATTTATTTATTTTTAAGTAACAAAGAATCCGGTCAAAAACGAGTCGTAGTCGCATACTGAGGGTTCCGTACCAACTTCAGGATTGTATGTCAAATAGAAGTAAGATTTATAAAACATGACAAACTTAAGTTAGCAGACGTATGAGTATGAGACTTTTTTATTAAATGAACTACAGTTATAAGATTGAGAGATTTTTTTTTATCTCGTACAAATTAGAAAATAGATTTTTCTCTCTAAAAGTAAATAAGTAAGTAGACCCTGAATATTTGATAATAATACCAGATTGATATGTCCATATATTGAGAAAATTGCTCACGTCAGACGGACATATGGAACAACATAGTGATCCTATAAGAGTTTCCTTTTGAGGTACAGAACCCCAATTAAAAAAGACCAATAAATTTTAATTAATTTTATTACGTATAGTTTTGCTACATACTATTCTTACAAAAAAATATATAATTTACAATATTTTTCTTTTCCGTACCTCAAAAGGTAAAAACGGAATCCTTAAAGGATCGTCCACACACGGACAAGAAAGTTTTCTTGTCAATCAATCAAGATCATTTATCTCCAGATTGCGTGGATATATAAAGCTAAAATTAATATTAAATATTAAAGTCTATAGTGCCTTGAAATACAGAAAGTTACAACGTGTGACATTAAAATCGACTGGTTGTGGGTTCGATCCACACTCGAGGATGTGAAATATTTATTTACAGTTATATTTTAATTTTTTCGTTCTGGTGTCGAGACAAAGCGCGAAGTTGACTTCCACCACTCAACACGCAATGCCTTCAGAATTTATTGGAAAGTGTGGAACGGAGTGTCTTAACATTAGCTTCCCTCTGCATATCCTGCTATGTGTGGGATACAGAGTAAAGCAGATTTAATTTAACTTAATTTACATTAGAAATTTTGATAAACATTAACAATAACTCATAATCAACAATTACATTTTAAATCCATTTAACAACACATATCAACCCTAAACGTAGATTATGAAAACAACCGGAAAACAGATCTCCTATACGAGATTTATTGCCCCGTAGTGATTAATCCGTTCACTGAATGACTGTGAAGTGCGAAGTTTTTGAAGAGATCCTATATAAATGATAGATATATGCGTTTGGCTTTGTTATACTTGATTGCTATTGGTATAGGTATATGTGACTGTTGAACTGTATTGGGTTCGATTTCCGGGGCCTGTTTAGGTGTATGAGGCGTTGGATTACGCTATTCAATTTTAAATTTCTGTTCTCCGTCTTTTTTTTCTCACTTTTAAGTAATGTTTCAATACGTTATACTTTACTTTATTTTTTGTTTTAACTTTATGCTTCATGCGGAACTTTAGAGTGGGCAGGGAACCTAGTATTAAGACAATCCACTCCCCACGCATCGCCAAATTTTCTAGATATTGCATATTGAATGGAGGAACTAAACGCCAGGCTTTATCTTATTACCGAACAATTAAACCCCCGGATGGGAATCGAATCCACAACATACATTTAGAGTCAAACGCTGTGCGCAATAATACCTCAAAAATACCTGAAGCTTAAAATTGCTTCCTGATACTAACTCAACGCTCTAAGTCGTAGCTTATAAAGTAGCACCATTAAAACAAATGATGATAAACAACGGCATCAACGTGTAAAGAAATGAAAAGAGACGAACTAAAGGTTACGGATATTGATGGCACCAACGGATGCAAAGTTGAGCTTTCAATTAAAAACTGAGCAGCTCTGATAAACGGGAGTCTTTACTGATGGAGGATTAAATGGATATTGTTTTAGATAGTACACGGATATTAAAGAAGTGGTAGTCGGTTCGATTTTAAATTAACATTGTTTTAATATTTTAAATGTTGCTGTATTCGTAATAACTAGTTTATGTTTTTAAAACTTTAGAATATAGCTTACATTAATTTTAGACACATATACTATATATGTTAACTCTTAATAGAACGAAGAAGATGAAGTAATAGTTGATTATTTAATTTTCTATTATATTAATCGCGTAGAGATCGCATTGCATGTTCAGTGGCGGAACTCAACACTATGCTATATATTCTTATCAGCAGAGCCAGAAAATGACAGTAATTCATTACTCCGAATGGGAATCGATCCCACAACCCATGGCGACATCGAAAATTATTTATTATTTAAATCTTTAAAAAATAACTAAAAGAATATACAACATAGATGAACCTATGTACGCAAATAAAAGAAGGAACGGAGTGCCTTAACACTTCGTTCCCTGCTGTATGCGGGATACAGCGTGAAGCTGAAAAAAAAACGTAAATAAAATCCAGTCGTATACCCCAACAAGTAATAACAACTCTAAACTTTTCCGCACAGATATTTCAATTGAAAAAGTGAACGTTAGCCGAAGGTTTAAAAAGAAAAATGATTGTGAATAGCTTTTAAAGGTGGCCGGAGACAAATGGTGCTGTCGACGTGTTGAGCGATCGTTTCTGTTCCAATGTTTAGACATCCGCGCCGTGGACGGTGCGGGCGTTCGAATGTTCCGAATAGTTTGTATTCATTTCTATTTGCTAGTGAAAATTGTGTATGAGTGTGAGTGCTTATGAGTGTGTGTGCTTATGAGTGTGTGTGTTTTAGGTTCACGCTGTATCCCGCATATAGCAGGTTTCACAGAGAGAATGTAGTAGATATTAAGACACTTCGTTTTCCACGCGTCGCCTGATTTTAACAACTGTTTTTTCATTTGAAAGGGCGTACTTTCCTATTGGACAACGAAGTTAGGATCTGATGATGGATTCAATTAAAATCAAGGGAGGATTCTGGAATATGATTAGATAATAGAAAATGGAATAGGATTTTATATTATGGAATATTTACTTCTCTTGAGCTGGTGATGACGCTGGGTGATACCATATTTCAACGATTAGGAATTAGAGCATAATCTTTTAAATATTATAGGGATTTATACTATAAAAAGCTTATGTTAAGTTGTGTTCTGTGCTGGCCTATATTAACTTGTATATTATGTAAATATTAATAAATGTAATGTAAATATAGCTATTAGTTGGAGTAACAATGATAAATAAATATTATAGATAACTTAATTTTTTTACTCGTCTTCCACGAGAAGGAGGAGGAAGAAGTAGAAGCTCGAAAATTATAAAAAAAAAACAAAAAACTCGACTGCATAAATAAAAAAAAAACATTTAACAAGTCGGGATATTTTCTTCAACCAATTACTCATTAAAATCTTCTATTTTTTTTCTTATATTTTTTTCTTATAAACATTAAATTTATATATCCTGAAGTCCAACCAAACAGTATTGCGAGCGATGACTAGTCCTCCATAATACGACAAATCGTCGAAAATGCAGGGTGAGGTGAAAACAGCTGGAAAATGTACTGAAAGCGATTTAATGCGAGGCCTCCACACCGATTGATCTGTACGTGTTGAATGGCGAATGAAAGTACCTACCATTTTAAACGACCCGCTTAATTTATAACGTGGGGTTAGCGATTACCATTTTATTTCGTGTATCTATTTTTTAAAAAAAATAAATTAGCTTCACGCTGTATCCAGCATACAGCAGGGTAGGTAGAGGGAACCTAGTGTTAAGACACTCCATTCCGCACTTTCTGCCGAATTCTGGAGGCATTGCGTGTTGAGTGGCAGAACTCAACGCCGCGCTTAACTTCGACACCAGAGCGAAGAAATGGAAATATAAATTTAAGTAAATATTTCATCTCCTCCAGTGGGGATCGAGCCCACAACCAGTCGGTTTTACAGTCACACCTCGTGCCGCTGCGCCACGGCTGGCCTCGATCGGACTTTATCTATTTTTAGGGTTCCGTATGTCAAAAGGTAAAAACGGAACCATTATAAAATTGCTTTGTTGTCCGTCTGGTCATCACGAGATTGTGTGGAGAAACCCAAGCTGAAATTATCATCAAATATTTAAGTCTAAAATCCAAGCACTGAAAAAGTAAGCTTTTAAGACAAAAGAGCATTTAGGCGACGATTTTGCTGAATTTGTACAAAATTTGCCGCGTAATCAAAATCTGTAGGATAATTCCCGTGGATCTACTGTTATGAAATTTGGCACAAAGTGAGAACTTATAATATAAATAAAGGAAAAAACCCAAAACTTAAATAGTTAAATATATTTCATAGTACATATTATATATAAAAAATATTGATAAGCTTATATGTGTAGTTAATTTCAAACAAAATGAGTGCATATGCATGCAATAAAATTGGTACAGAACCGGCCTCAGTGGACGAGTCCGACTAGCAATTGACCGGATTTTTTTATTTAATAACAGAAACGTATAGAAACACAAGCACGTGACTATAAACGCAAAGGTTGTCGATTAACACGTAACGAGTGTGTTAACACTAGGTTCCCTCTGCCTACCCTGCTGTGTCCGAGAAACAGCGTGAAAGTAAAAGCGTGAAAGCGGAATAGTAAATAATTTAAATAAAGATTAAGGTTTTAACTGACTTTATTAAGAACAAATTAGTTCCGCCATAAGATCTCATAATTTTGCGAAAAGTAATAATTTTATATGGAAAGAAAAAAAAATATTTATATAGAAATACTTCTCTTTCTTACCTTTACCTACAATAAGGAGCTCAATAAACCATCTCACCATGACAGCCAGGCTATATAAAAATCATTTTTCAGCACAACCATCAGGGTCGCGCAAACTAAACGGTGCCCGGTACAAACACGTCACCTGTCACGCATATTGACGAGACACCGCTTTGTCATAGATTAGGAAACAAATTTATTGAATAAAAAAAAATATTTAAAAAAATTACTTTACGCTTTTTTTCTTCAATGTTGGATAGGCAGAGAGAATTCAATATTAAGACACTTCGTTCCTCACTTCACGTCGATTTTTTATGACATTGTGTATTGAGGGGCTGAATTCAACGCCGCGTATTATTTAAAAAAATATATTAAATATAAATAAAGAAAACAAAGAATAATTTTCCCATTGAAGATCGAACCCACTACCTTAGCATTTAGTCAGAGGCTGCCCCATAGTGCCACGAAGGCCACAATATTTCAAATGAAAGGAAACTGGTACTCGTATCGCAGGGGTACAAGTGATTATAAGCACGACGGTTATGGGTTCGATTTCTTACTCAAGTGAATGAAATATTTATTATTTTCCTTGTTCTGGAATTGGCTCAAAAATTACCTGTTACTGCGGAAAGTAGGTGAAAAGAAGAGCTTTAATGGGAAACAAAGTATCTTAACACTAGGTTCCCACATTTCCTCAGCTCACCAATACAGTGATGAATAAATAATTATTTAAGTTATTTTGTAATCCACTTACGTAATATTAATGTATTTAAAAAAAAGATGTTACGTGTGTTTGATCAGTTGTTTCATTACTATAAAATTTATTTACAAGGTAAACTATTTTATAGAAAGAAAATGAAATATTTAATATTTCCATTGTAATGGTAAAGCTACGCCACTCAACACAGTTACGAGAATTCGACCGAAGGTAGGGAACGGATTATCATGAGCATGAAGCTAAAAAAATCTAATTTGGAGGAAGGAATTATTTTCATTTTCCCTCTGTTACAAGCAAAGTGCAATGTCGTTTTGAACACAAAAAAAATAACTCGTGAAATTTCTGCCCTCGAAGGATATCGAACTCACGATCTTTTCGAGCCACTGTAGTAGTTAATCAAAATAGTATTTTTTTTTCAAGATTTGTCGTCACTATTTTCTTTTTACATCTATGACATATGAAAAATGAATAAAAACAGAAACATTGACACGCAATTGAGGTCTATTGAAGGGGAAAACCCGTATCGTATTAGATTAATGTTAAGTAAAGATTTCCTGAGATACAATTATAAATATGGATATATTTTAGCTTCACGTTGTATCCAGCGTAGTACGCCGAGCTGCAGCTATCTTATTATCACAAGCAGCGAGAATCCCCATATCGAACCCAAAACCGTCGTGTTTACAGTCAAATTTTGTGCTGCTGGGACATGTAGCCTCTTTTTGGCCAGTGTAAATAATAAGATTTTCCGAAATTAGTATGAAAAAAACGAGATTTTATCAGGCACGCAAGTAAAGTTGCGAGCAGCAACTAGTAAATATATCTCTATATCTTATAAAATAAGAACGATTTTTTTCTCTGTCTGGCCTTTCTACGCGATCTTCTTCTAAACCACCCAACGGATTTTGATGCGGTTTTCACCATTATGTAGAGTATTTCTCAGGGAAGGATTATATATGGTTTATTATATGTATATTTTATTGTAATTTGACATAAACATGATAA
>DWQW01004000.1:0-20946 GCA_018249695.1 Heliconius erato demophoon | reverse complement strand
GATACCAGAGCGAAGAAATGGAAATATAAATTTAAGTAAATATTTCATCTCCTCGAGTGGGGATCGAACCCACAACCAGTCGGTTTTGCAGTCACACTTCGTGCCGCTGCGCCACGACCGGCCTCAATATGAATACAGTATGAAGCTAAAAATATAGAAATTAAATTAATTTTGAGACCAGTCGGGCGAATGTCAACGGAATCGGTTGTGGATTCGTTTTTTACTCGAAGAAAATAACTTTTTTTTCATTTCTTCGGTTCGGTAACGAAGCGAATCAAAGCACGGCGTTGAGTTTCGCGAAAAGTCGGAAAGGAACGGAGTGTCTTTACACTAAGTTCCCAGGTTCCTTTTGCCTACCCTGTTACATGCATACAGCGTGAAGCTAAAAAAAAGAAATTAAATTACACGTTTGTTGCAAATATATTAATATTAAAGTGATGGATGATACTAGATGGATAGGCGTGTAACTGTCGATAATAAAATGGACGTTGGCAATATGTGTCATCATAGAATTGCAATGTCGATAACATCATACTTGCGCTATATATGTATATATATCGATAGGCATTACGTTATTACTTAGCATAAAAGCTATAGGCACAACACTAGTATAATTATTTGGTGTTGTTTTTAGCTTCATGCTATAGAGGTGTAGAAGGGTAGAGAGAGATTGGGAGAGTCTAGTGTTAAAGCACTCTGTTCCCCACTTTCCGCTTATTTCGGAGGAATTGCGTATTGAATAGCTAAATTCAATGCGGCCTTGCTGGTCATGAGCGTATCTAGATATTTTTTCCAAGAGTATGGACTTTAGCTTTATATATTTGTTTTTTATTTATTTGTTTTTTAAGTTATTAAATAAAATAAATCTCAACGCAGCGCTTTGCCTTGGCACCAAAACAAAGAAATGAAAATATATATGTAAATAAATTCATTTCGTCGAGTGGGGATCGAACCCACAACCAGTCGCGTTTACAGGCACACTTTGTGGCTGCTCTGGACTTAAGTTACCCCTGGAAAATATATCTAGATACACCCAAGACAATACACCTCTTTCTGAACAGGAACAGGACCATTATTTGCCACTTTGCTATATATATAAATACAGCATCCTGATAGTTCAATTAAAATGAGAAACTAAAAAATATTCCTATTAAGGAAGAACTAAAGCAGTCCATCGATTTTATAAAAAAATATCCATTCAAAACCTGAGATATGAACTAGATTATGCCTATCTTTTGTGGGCAAACGAGTTGCTATTTAGTGTAGTAGGTATTCTTTCTATAATTTAATGTTACATATAATATATACCTTATAATTCCCTCATTTAAAACCCAGTTAATTATAATATAATAGAATATAAATAAAAAACAATTAATTACAATATTATATAATATAAATAATAACATTTTTCCCATTGTTCTCAGGTGGTGAGGTGGTGTGTGAGGGGCGATGCTGGGCGGGGCGGCGGGGGGCGCCCGCTCCCGCCCGCCCACTGACCTGCAACAAGGTATGTTATTAGTTTTTACCTTATTATTATTGAATTATTGTGTTTTTAGAGCCGTTGTGGAAATACCAACTGTAATAGCTATGGTTGTGAGTTCGATTTCTGTTCGAGCGAAGTTAATTTTATTATTATTTCTTTTGTTAGTCGTGGCGCTGGGGCACAAAGTGTGCCTGTAAAGCCGACTGGTTGTGGGTTCGATCCCTAACTCGAGGAGATGAGATATTTGCTTACATTTATATTTCCATTTCTTCGCTCTGGTGTCGAGGCAAAGTGCGGCATTGAATTCTGCCACTCAACGCGCAATGCCTCTAGAATTCGGCAGAAAGTGAGGAACGGAGTGTCTTAACACTAGGTTCCCTCTGCCTACCCTGCTGTGTGCGGGATACAGCGTGAAGCTGATTTATTTTTATTTTATTTCTTTTGTTCCGGTTGAACAAAGCGCCGCGTTGAATTCTGTGAGTCTAGACACGAGTTCACTAGATTTTAGATATGGCGGATGAAAATAGTGGTTTTCTGTCAGGTGTAATATTCTATAAGGTTTTTTTTTATCGGTATATATTGTATTTTTCAGTATATTCGTTAGAAACATAGAAAAAGAGAAATGTTTTTCTTTATTATTCTAATTTAGATAAGTAGTAAGTAGGTAGGTTCCTATAATTAGTAAAATTTAAAATATTTCGCACAGGTGTCACGAGGTTCCCGCTTTATTCCTTGTTTCCGAATCAAGGCGGGCGATCTACACAGATTCATAAAGGTGAGATTTATTGTAGAACCTTAGAATTTTATTATTTTTTAAGCCAATTATCTTATTTTGAGACAACGCGCAGCGTTGAGTTCTGCCACTCAATACGCAAAGCCTCCAGAATTCGGCAGAAATGAGGAACGGAGTGCCTTAACACTAATCTCCCTCTGCCTACCCTGCAGTGTGCGGGATACAGCGTGAAGCTGATCTTATTTTTAATTTATTTTAACAATTAAATTTTTCTTTAATAAATACCATATTATAATCAAAATTGACTACTAAAATACTTCTGCTCTCTACTAAAGGCTGTGGCGTAACTCAACGCTGCAACCTTTCTATTCGGAAGTACCTACTTAAATCTACTTTTGAACTATATTTTAAGAAAATCTGGTAGATTTCATACACTTGTACACTTTTGTAAAAAAAATAACACCGTATTGTAATACATATTGTATTTGATAGGTCGGCTTTTACTAGTTTCAATCTGTTTGGATTTAATATCTACAAAACTGGGATTTCCGGGATGAACAATTTTTTTTTTAAATATCAATAAAAATGTTCGTGCAAACATTTTAACTGTTTGATAGTTCAAATTTTATGTTGAATTTATTTTGTCTGTTGTAACGTTTTTTGTTGCAACACGCAATATTTTGAAAATTGATCGGTGTGTGGAAAACGGAGTGTCTTAACACTAGTTTTCCTTAGCCTTAGCCTACCCTAAATATAACTAGCTAAATATCTAATACGGTGTGAAGCTAAACAATGAAGAATAGAATAAACTAAATACTTTAATCCCAAGTATATAAAATAGTACAAGAATATGTGACTGTAAAATCGACTGGTTGTCGGTTCGATCCCCACTCGGGAAGATGAAATATTTACATAAATTTATATTGCCATTTCTTCGCTCTGGTGTCGAGGCAAAGCGCGGCGTTGAGTTCTGCCACTCAACACGCAATGCCTCCAGAATTCGGCAGAAAGTGGGGAACGGAGTGTCTTAACACTAGATTCCCTCTGCCTACCCTGCTGTGTGCGGGATACAGCGTGAAGCTGATTTATTTATTTATTTTTATATGGAATAGTAACTTTACAGCTCGTTTCAAATATATATATATATAACTAGTAAGTAATTGCTTTTTATTTCGCAGTCGGTTGTTACAAGCACAATTAGAACGAGAAGCCTCGGGCTCACTGGGTTACGTAAAAAATGTATGAAGTAGGACGTATATACGTACGGACAGATAAATGCATTTTATAATTGATAGATTGGAATTACGTTGCACGCTAATGGTCTTGTAATGCTTATTCAAATTTGTTATTAATTGGTTTATAGTATAAAAATAACGGTACAAAGTGTGACTGTAAAACCGACTGGTTGTGGGTTCGATTCCCAGTCAAGAAAATGAAATACTTATTAAAATTTGTATTTCCATTTCTTTGCCGAGGCAAGGGCCGGCGTTTACTTCCGCCACTCAACACGCAATGCTTCCAGAATTCCGCGGAAAGTGGGTAACGGAGTGTCTTAATACTAGATACCCTCTGCCTACCCTGATGTGTGCGGGATACAGCGTGAAGCTGTTTTTTTTTAGTGTGTAGTGGTAGATCGTGGCGAAGTTATAATACATTTTTAAGTTGTAAGCACTTTTACTTCTAAAACTGTCAGTTTCTATATCGTTTAGGTGGTCCCCTAAAATAAAATAAGAACTGACAGTTATTGACAGAACTGACAGGAAGTAGGATAATGTGGGAGAAGGGGGCAACTTTGTATACTGAAAAGCATATAAATTTGTAAAAGACAAATAAGAAAAAAAATCATCAGCAATACGCAGACTTCTATTCTAAAAATAAAATCGGAACGGAGTGTCTTAACACTAGTTTACGTTTACTAACATTTTGAATAAATTATTTGAATTTGTTCCCTCTGCCTACCCTGCAGTGTGCGGGATACAGCGTGACGCTGATCTATTCTAAAGGAATCTTTTTTTATTTCTACAAGATAGACAATAAAATCGGTTCGTAAATTTGTCGTCCCCTAAACTTTGCCGCCCTAAGCTAAATTCCATTCAGCCTGATGGTGAATTTGCCTCTAACTGTAGAAGTATTTAGTAGGATTTATTAAACTAAGCGAAGCGATGCTCTTACTAGTCAAATTCCTAGTTAATCCCATATAACTATACAGACAAAATCACAGCTAGTTTCACACACACACACAAAAAACACAAAATAAAATATTAAAAATATATAAGAAAACCATACATAAAGAGACAATTCAAAGATACTATCTCACAATTATACGGATCGGTGTGACTGACGCGTGTAACGTGACGTGACGGGCGGGACGGCTTTGCTTAATGTGCGCATCATTTGGATACGTTGCGTGACAGCGTATGCTAAAATACATTTAATAACTAAATATGAATTTTCGTGGTTTTTTTGTTTATAGAAAATAATTAAGAATAAATTATATATTAGATATATGTATTACTTAAATATATTTTTTTCAAGCGTCTAACACTTCTGTTTCTTATGCCTTCTTTGGTTTGTGCGGGATACAGTGTAAAGCATTTTTTTTTATTATATTTTGCTTCTTCATATATTTTTCAATTAATGTCTTTCGACATCTGGAGGCCAGAGGCAAAGTGCGGCGTTGAGTTCCGTCACTCAATACGCGATAACTCCAGTGTCCAAAGTTGGAAACGGAAGTGTATTAATAGAATCGTAGTGTCTTTTGCGGGATATAGCGTGAAACTAAAGAAAAAATCTAAATAAGCCATTTAAAACATAAAATTTATCAGTATTATTAAAAAAATAATTTAAAATAGAGTTTTAAATATTTAAATTGAGTTCCCACTGATAAGAAACAATTACACAAACGTATGGTGCGTAAAAATATACCTACCCACTTTGACGGTCGTTGATTCGATTCACGTTTAGAATTTTAAAGTCTTAAACTTAAAATATTTTTTCTTAGCTTGTTCAAATCAAATGCGGCGTTAAATTCCGCCTTCTAACATGTAATTTCTGATGTTGTAAATCAATTTGTGGTTGTTTTGTGGCCTAATTATGACTGACGAAGTTCTTCCAAGTAATTTAGTAGATAGTAGACACCGCATTTGTGTCCCATTTGACTATTGGACTATTTGATTCATTCCTTACTCTTTATTTCTCACAATCTCAAAGAAATATTTGGATAAACCATTTAATAACATAAGATAAGACAGGTCGTGGCGATAACTCGACTAGTTGTGGTTTCTATTCCCACTCGAGGAAATGATATATTTAATATTTTCATTTCCGAAACGCACGAAACAGTCTTAATGGGAACGGAGTATTTTAACACTAGCTTCCCAGATTCCCTCTGTCTGCCCAGCTATATGCGGGATACAGAGTGTTTTTTTAATACTTTCCCTTTAAAAAAATATATTATTTATTTAAAATAAAAAAAAATCAAATCAGCTTGACGCTGTATCCCGCACACAGCAGGGTAGGCAGAGAGAACCCAGTGTTAAGACACTCCGTTCCCCATTACTGCCGAATTCTGGAGGCATTGTGTGTTGAGTGGCAGAACTCAACGCCACACTTTGCCTCGACACCAGAGCGAAGAAATGGAAATATAAATTTAAGTAAATATTTCATCTCCTCGAGAGAGGATCGAACCCACAACCAGTTGGTTTTACAGTCACACTTTGTGCCTCTGCGCCACGACTGGCCTCAATATGATTTATTTATTAAATATATATTATTTACTTATAATATCTATATTCTATATGAACATTTGACATTCTTGACAGTCTGCAAGAGGCCCTAAAACCGTGGCCGGAGCGTAACAAATGTAAGTCATTAAAGTGGTGAAACTGGTATAATCTATTTGCGGAGGGGCCCTCTCTTAATTACTGTGTCACTCGACTCCCGCGCATGCAACATGTGCTCGCCTCATACCGTAGGTACTGTGCGTATGAGTGTAAGATTAAAAAAAATATAGGTTCCCATCGTTTTTTTTTATTATATATATATATTTTAAAAGGTTTTTTTTTTAATTTGTGAAACATTTTAATTTAATACAAATAATAGTTTTAAAATGGTTTTGTTGTTTTTATTATGTTACATATCGTCTTAGACTGTGAACCTGCTAACAATTTTGAGTATATATGTATGTAATTTAAGGGGGTTTTTCAGTATCAAAAATTTACTTGTCTATTAGATATATATACACAAAAAAAATCTACAACAATCTCTTTAGCTTTTTAATATAAGTAGGTATATATTCATTTATACTAATAAAATAAGCGAAAAAGTTTTTTGTTTTGCATGAAAGCTACACTATTCACAAGGCTTATATAACATTACGATATAAGTCTTAGTTAGCCTTAAATAACGAAATAATAAATTGCAACAGTGCGCTGTTAAAATAATAAAATATATATAAACACATTGTAGGGCAGAAATATTCTATTTTATTATTTTTAAAAAACAGTTCACAAGACCGTATATTTCTTATAAATAAGAGGTAATATGGCATTTTGTGACAAAAACTTATTGAAATTCACTTTTATAGTATGTAATTCGGACATATACTTTTGTAGAAAATATAGAATTTAAATAATTCAACGCTCTGTTTACAAATCTGCAAGTCTAGGCTCGAGTCCCGCAGGGGGCCCCCTTGCCGCCGATGACATCCTCTGAAATCCATCCAAATAGTACTCGTACTTTCTCAGAATTACGAAAACAAGTTGCTCATCATTGAATGTATCACTCTGCTGGCAAATGCAGCATAATAAAAACATTAGGTATAAGAGTATGTAGATGGATATTAATATATAAATATGAATTTGTCTTACTTTTATCCAGAATCATACTTTTGTATATACTATAAAGCAAGAAGTTGAGGCCAGTCGTGGCGCAGGAGCACGAAGTGTGACTGTAAAACCGACTGGTTGTGGGTTCGATCCCCACTCGAGGAGATGAAATTTATATTTCCATTTTCTTTGCTCTGGTGTCTTGAGTTCTGCCACTCAACACGCAATGCCTCCAGATTCGGCAGAAAGTGGGGAAGGGAGTGTCTTAACACTAGGTTCCCTCTGCCTACCCTGCAGTGTGCGGGATATAGCGTGAAGCTGATTTATTTTATAAAGCAAGTATTAAAAATTCAAATCATCTTTTCTGGAAATTTCAATTGTCTGAGTGCGTTCATTTTGTTATTACGATTACATTGTCTCGTATGATTGATTGACGCAATAATAATGTGTCTGCGCAACCATTTGGGAGGGGTCATTAAAAACAGTGTATTCTAAATTTGAAACATGATAAGTTCTAACTACAGTTTATTTGGTTGAACGCACTAATCTTAGGAACTACTGACTCGAATTACAAAGTCTAAAATAGCCATCGTTTTTTTTAAACTTGAAGTTAATGTTCTAAGGACTACTGGCTATCTTTATTGTGACACCGGTTGGATAGGGAAGAGTCCTTGAGAAATTAAAAGCACTACATGGCTTGAGAGGACGTCGTTAGTGTGACTCGAACCTGGGCTTGCGGCCGTCGATCGGACTGGACTTTCGCTGGGTCCATTTATCGAGGAAGGTTATACAATCCTTAGAATTGATATAGCCTATATAGGCTATATCACTTCACGTTGATTGTTTTAGATGCTTCTCACTGTTTCTGTGGACAACACTACCTTGTGCACAACTTTTAGTTATTTATATTTGGCAACTAGGACGAAATCTCGGTTAAAATCCAGCAAGATATAATAACGCCATTATGTCTTAGTTGATAGGTTTATAACTGCACCCAGGTAACTGTGGATTGAAATCCCACTCGGATTCCTTAGGCTTAGGCAAAAAGTGGAGAAATAAGTGACACATACTATTGCTAGCTTAAATAGTAATAAAAATTGAAGACATCGAGACTTTTGGAAGACATTGCTTGTATAAGTGTTGGAACCCAGCACCGCGCTTTGTCTTTATACTACAGTGAGAAAATGAAATCATTTGGTAACCCTATGCATAAATCGAACTGCAAACCATTGCGATAATACCTAAAATAGTATAAACGAAATAAATTCTTTTACATTTAGGTACGTACGCGTTAACATTCGATATAATAGGATAGTACACAATCGATAAGGCATGGATACCTATCCATAGTTATAGTACGATCCTGTCAATGCATTAATTAACGATGTATATATTCATATGACGTGAATAAAGTTTCATCAAGAACTGTGGTGTTTTGACGTTATATGTTAAAAATCAGTTTCACGCTGTACCCCGTACACAGCAGGGTAGGCAGAGGGAACCTAGTGTCATGAGACACTTCGTTCCCCACTTTCTGCCGAATTTGGGAGGCATTGCGTGTTGAGTGGCAGAACTCAACGCCGCGCTTTTCCCTCGACACCGGAGCGAAGAAATAATAAATATAAGTAAATATTTCATCTCGAGTTCGGATCGAACCCACAACCAGTCACACTTTGTGGCACTGCGCCACGACTGGCCTCATTTTTTTTGTTATATATTACCATTTACCATTTTTCGTTATTGTGGCTTTTAAAGTAATTACTTCTTGCGGTTGTAGTAGGTTCAATTTTACGTGTTAGTTAATATAAAAAAAAATTACATATCTATATATTTCAAGTTGCTGTAGCGCAGCAGTACATGGTTTGACTGTAAACTCCGTTGTGAATTCGATTCCCAATTGGCAGAATGAATTATTTTCTGTTCGTCGCTCTGGTGACAAGATATAGCGTGACATTGAGTTCCTCTTCTCGCAATGTCTCGTAAATTGAGCGGAAGGTGGGAAGCGGAGTATCTTTAAAGTTTCGTCTGCTTATTCTGTCAAACTGGTAAAAGCTTGAAGAAAGAAAGCTGCTTATTTGATTTTTGTTTAAGTTACATAAGCTGTAATTCTAATTTTAACTAAGTAAATAGTTAATGTGAAAAAATATCTTTAAATTTTCTTTACTTTGCTTTCCACTAGGTACTTTTTCATTCTCAACAATTATCTACTATTTAAGTAATATTTTCTGTAAGATAATTCTGATGTCTTTTAGAGGCATATATAAATAGCAACAGTAGGTATATCCAATTTTAACTTTAAATTAAGACACTCCGTTGACCAATTTTCGCCGAATTTCGAGACAGACACGCCTAAAATAAAATCTACAACTGAAATACGAACCCACAACCCTCGTCTGCAGTACGTTTCAACTGAGCCACGATACACTGTATACATACAGTGGTGCAATTACGAAATGCTGAATGTAAAATGCCTTCCACTGCATCCATAATGATACGATCCCTTTGATCGAAACAGTATGTATTTGTATACACGTTGTATGTACGTAGGTAGTATAAAAAAAATTTAAGCTTCGAATACGTACATGGGAATCATTATTTTGGATACTTTTTTTGATAATGTCAAAATTGTAATGAACGCCATTCAAAAGTTTGCTATAGTGAAAATGAGGCCAACGTGGTGCGGCGTGTGTGTATACGCGACGGTTGTGGGTTCGATTTTCATTCAGGGTAATATTTTTTTTTCATTACCTGGTTTGATCGAAACACAGTATTTCTATGCACGTTAGACGTACGTAGGAGATATAAAAAAAATTAAGCTCCAAATAAATGAAAAAAACCTAAGCGACGGTTGTGGGTTTGATTCCCACTAGGGGTAATAAATTATATTAATTTTCTCGCTTTGGTAAAAAGACACAATACAATATCTACAGCGTATATACAAGTAGCCGCCCTACCACGATCGGTTTTATAGATATTATTGTCGTTTTGTAGCTTTGTGGGTTGCAGTTTGATTTCTGACAAGTGAAATAACTTTTTATTTAAGTTGTTGGTAATTTGTGTGGATCAATTAGTGAGTGGCACTTGGTTAGTGAAGGTCTGGCGACTGTTAATCGCTTCGTCTGCTTTAGTCATTGAATAAATATTTATATTTTCTTTTCTTATCAGGGATCTGCTTACGCAGGGTATGTGCGGAGTACAGGGTGAAACTAAAAAAAATAATTGTGATGAAATGAGTCGAGTCTTGTTAGAGTAGCTACCTTTAATTTTCTATAAAACAAGTCCCGACTGGCGTCCGGAATAGATTCTCTCTGATAGAAACACTGCGTATATATTTTATATACATATGTATATTCATAAAATGATACATTTTATGCTATAGGTACTATAAATATTCATCGGTATTACATAACATCGGTTATTTCGTAACATAGAGACGAAATTTCTTTAAAAAAAATAGTTAAATATGTTAGTATATATCAATAAACTGTTTAATTACTCTACTGCAATTAAAAAAAAACTGCAAACTGTTTTTTTCAACATTTTTAAAGTGTTATTTTCATATTATTTAGGAAATAAAAATATTTCTATATGAAAATATTTTATTTCCAATATGTGCGGTTTCAAACCCCGCTAAATTAAAATTTGTATACATTTTTTAAATGGTATTAATTAATATTTTTTCTCCTACAGTGACAGAAAGTCTGTTCTCTACGTCGCTCTCAACGTTCGGCGTGCCCACACCGCCGCCCAATTCTCCTTACTCACCACTGCAGTTAGAACTGCTCAACTGCGCCCAAAGAGTGCTCGTCACAGATAAGTAAGATTTTGTATATATATATTCTGAACTAGCGGCCCGCTCGCGGCTTCGCCCGGTTAACTACACAATTTATTATTTACGTACTAATCGGAATTACTATAGTATTCTAATAACATTATTATTTCAAGAATAATATTTATATATTAAAAACTAAAATAACGCTTTTTTATGAACCGATTGAAATTAAACAATCACTAAATGTTAAGGAATTTCAACAAAATATAATAGTGAAAACTGCCTTTAAATCGGTAAATTCGTTTAGGGGATGAGCGTGCACAAACAAACAAGTTTCAAAAATCTATTGATTTAGGTTCAATTATTATTAATGCCCCCAATAACATATTTTCTCATATCTCTTCTATGTACAGAAAGCAATTAAAATTGCCTATCATTTAATATATAGAGTAAGAGTACTCTATCTTTTAAAAAATGGTAAAAATTTAAAGTAGTGTAGGGACACTACTTTAAATTTTTACACATTTTTAAACCATGAGCCAAAAGACTTTTATAAGTTTGACGTGACTACGTACGTGTGTATGTACGTGTGTGTATATACATATGTAGGTATGTCTGCTTTTAGCATCGTAGCTCATAAACGAATGAATCGATTTTTATCTAGTTTTTATTGTTTGAAAAGTGACTAAATCGAGAGTGTTCTTAGGCAAGTAGTTTGAAGATCATCATTTTTTATTTTATTTTTGAATATCATTTAATTTGATAAGCAATAAGAATTTCGTGGTCAAACACTCCGTTCTCTACTCTCCGCCCCAAAAGAAGGCACTAGCTATATCTATCTATATTTATGTGTCTGAATGTATAATCTATTTATTTATACGTTGTATATATAAAACTGTAATAAAACTGTGTTTTCTTTTGTCTCTTTGTCCAGACTAATTTGGGGCAATTTTGGCAGGTCTTACAAGGAAGGTTAAATATAGATTTATTCCATTCCTTTTGTTTTAGGAGTTGGTAAGATTTTATAATATTTTAATCTATGGATTATGATATGTTTCGGCTTTTATAATAGTGCCTTTTAATTTGATGTGTTATCGATAATAAAATATGATTTTTAAAAAATATTTTTTTTGACAAAAATGTTAAATTCTCTTATTATAATTGTGCAGGGAGAGTAACAAAATGGAGGAGAGTAAGCTAGGTAAATGCCTTACCGAGTCGATGTGCTGCCCTGATCAGCGTATGCTCGACGTGAACGTGATGCAGCCGTTGACGATCAAGACGGAACAGGCGAAGCGGACTTGTAACACGTGTCTCACGAATTCGCCTAAGAAGGTTTGTTGGTTTTTTTTTTAATATATACTTTTTTTATCACTAACTTACTAACTTTACCTACCCTTCACGCTGTATCCCGCGTGTAGGGTAGGTAAAGTTAGCCTTGTGTTAAAACGATCTGCTCCTTATTTTTCGTGCAGAATTCTAGAGGAAATGCGTGTTAAGTGGCGGAAGTCAACGCCGCGCTTTGCTTCGTTACCATTTCAATTCCTCGAATGGAAATCGAACCTACCTACACTAAGTTCCCAGTTTCCATTTGCCTACCCTACTATGTACGGGATACAGCGTGAAGCTAAAAAAAATATTTCAAATAACTAGATAGATGCACATTTCTACTGTTACCCAGTAAAAACATAATTTAAGTTTAATTATACTCCCAAAAGAAATACAAATCCACAACTATTATATATAATGACACAATTATTCTTTAAAACACGAGTTTTATAATAATGTGAGCACCATGTATAACAATTTAAATGTTTTATTTCGTAAACGAAATTAAACCGCGTCGCTCGCTATCTCATTGTTGCCTAAATTAGGCGATGTAACATTGTGTAATGGTTGCTGTGAATCTTTTTTAATATTAATTACTGGTAGACTAGTGCTTTGAGAGAGAGAGAACGAGAGAATAAGAGAGAGAGTTAGAGAGAGCTAGAATTTAGTGTTACAATAGCTTGTATAAAGTTCGATTCTTGTTAGAGTGGCCTCTAACAGTCGTGGCGCAGAGGCACAAAGTGTGACTGTAAACCGACTGGTTGTGGGTTCGATCCCCATTTGAGGAAATTACATAACATTATTATTATATACATAATATTCATTTACATTTACATTTTCATTTATTCGCTCTGGTGTCGACGCCACTCAACACGCAATGCCTCCAAAACTCGGCGGAAAGTGGGGAACGGAGTGTCTTAACACTAGGTTCCCTCTGCCTGTCCTGCTGTGTACGGGATACAGCGTGAAGCTGATTTATTTGTTTTATGATTCCTGTTTTGGTGTGAAAATTTTCCCATTTATAGTAAAATTTTATAGACGAAATAAACTCGTATCGTTCACGAGCCCATTGTTGATTAAATTAGGTAATATGACATTGTGTAATGTTGTGATTGAATTAATTAACATGACTAATAGACTAGTGGTTATAAGGTAGTTATTAGAATAAATTCTAATGTGTTAGGTTCGATTCCTGTTCTTGGTAAAATTTTGAATTAACACTTTACAAATTTTGATAAAACCTCATAGCCTTTATTTACGTGAACGTGTTTAATATGTGTTGATTATTAATTAAAATCTTATATGAAAAATATTTGTTTTTGTGTATGGGTTTTGTTAAAAGTAAAATTTTTAACATTTTTAAAATGTTATTCCACACTTAAGAAATACTTATTTAGAAAACGTAGCGGGCTTCGAATGGTCAGAGCGCCTGGTCGGTTTTCAGG
Organism: Heliconius erato demophoon; assembly: GCA_018249695.1. NCBI lineage: Eukaryota > Metazoa > Arthropoda > Insecta > Lepidoptera > Nymphalidae > Heliconius > Heliconius erato. The sequence continues at coordinate 7,358 of DWQW01004000.1, read as the reverse complement.
AGGCGCGGGTTCTAATCCCGCTACGTTTAAATTTTTATGCGTTTTCTAAATAAGTATAAAAGTAAAGTTATTAACTGTTAAGAGAAAAACATATTTTTGATTCGTCGTGATATAGTTTATTTAAGAAACAAAGTATTTTTAATTTAATCAGTCTGTAGTAGGTTATCTAATACTTCTAAGGCAATAAAATAACATTTAAGGCATCTAATAAGACCAAAGTTTAAAATTACCTACATTATTTTATAAATTGTACCCAAAAATTACTTTTTAAATGTATATTTTCACATTAAACTACATACAATCTTATTCATATTTTTGTATTTTTCTCTACAACAAATACATTTCGCCTTCAGGTCATCCACACAGATGGTGGGTGCAGTCGCACCAACCCGGTCACCTGGCTCGGCGTGGCGGGTCAGAACCTACAGGTGCAAGTGAAAAGAGAACCACAGCACGTCCACGTGTCTGAACTGGTTGCGGTCAAGCTGGAGCAAGCAAGCCCTGGGAATAAACCTGAGCAACCGCCCATACCTGCGTCATTGAATAATGGTAAGTTTTTTTGTTGGATGAGTGTAAACGGCGTTGAGTTCCGCTACTCAACACGCAATATTCGGGCAGAAAATGAGAAACTGAGTGTCTTAACGCTAGGTTCCCTTTGTATACCCCGCTGTATTAGGGTTACGCTGTGAAAAAAAATGGATTTTAGGCGTTTTGAATTAGTAATATTGGAGATGGGGCTTAGAACTTCTGTGTTGATAATTGTGTTGAAAATATTTTGTATTTTTTACAGATTACAAGTATTTTGAAAGGTATTTTAAAGTTTAGTTACTTATTTGTGTGTTATTTTGTGTACGTTTACATACTTATTAAAAAAAAATGCTTACTTGGAGTAATACGAAATAAAATATGAATAAAATACGAATTTAATTAGTAAAACTATAAATAAATTAGAAATAGAAAACCCTACATATATATCTAAACAGAAAACAAAAACACGCAACGTCTCCAATATCCAGTGGAAAGCGGAAAACCGACCTATCTTTACACTAGGTTCACGCACACCCTACTGAACGTATAAAAGAAAATAAATAATATATAAAATATTATAAAAAAATATATTGAGGCGCTTCGCGGCGTTGAGTTCCGCCACTCAGAGCTCAATGCCTCCATAATTCGACGGGAAATGAGGACCGGAGAGTCTTAAGAGTTAAGACACTCCGTTTCCCGCTTTCCTCTGCCTAGGTTTCCTCTGCCTATCCTGCTTTATGCGGGAAACAGCGTGAAGCTGATTTATTTTATATATAAAAAAATATATATAAATATAAATTAACAGCGATGTTTATGAGACGTGAAATTGCCGTTGGCACACCACGGTCATTACCGGCTGTTAGGCGTGTCTTGGGCGATACTCGGATAAGCCTAGTTAGTTAAAGAACTAGCTTTAAACTAGAGAACCTCTCATTGGTTTATGCTGGCCTGGTACTTTAGAAGCAATGTTGCTTCGGTGTAAAATTTTCAAGAAAGACTGTTTTGTTTGTTGTTTGTAAGCGGCATTTTTATTAGCTTCGTATGTGTTTGGGCGTAGTAAGTAATTATAGTGTTAAGACACTCCATTCCCCAATTTCCATCGACATTTCAAAACATTGTTTGTTGAGTGGCGGAGTTAAACGCCGCCCTTTGTCTTTTTACCAGAGAACGGAAATGGAAATATTAAATTAAATAAATCATTCATTAACCTAGTGGTATCGAATCCACAACCGTCGCCTATATAAATAACATACTGCGTCACAACGACCTATATATAGTGTAGTGTTTATTATTGTTTAATGTTTAAATATTTTATAAACTTGTACTTAGTACAATTACTTTGCAATACTACTTTAGTTAAGAGGTAGACGGAGATAACTTAGTGATCAATTATTCCGTTCTCCACTCTCCAGAGACATTGTTCGGCTAGACTTCATGGAACGGCCAATGTCTAATTACTAACCTAAGTTACTTACCTAAATAGGACTTTAACTCATATTTTTTATTGGACGCTACTACTTATAAATTGGTGTAAAGATGTTATGTACCTATGTTAATATTAAGAAGAGTTTGTTTGGTTCATCTCTCTTATCTCAGCAACTACTGGTTCAAATTTGAAAAAAACCATTTTGTGTTATTATCGAAGAAGGCGAAGTCACAATAAAAAACTAGTAAATTATATATATAATATATTAAAAAAAAAAAATGATAAAAAATAATGACTTCATTAGGAATTGGCTCAAACATTAGCGTAATATGGTAGTTGGTTCGAACAAACTCCCGCACACTCATGCCAGCCTAGTAATTTGAAAGACACAGCTGTTTGCGAAACTTTTCCTAACAATGACTGGATTGTATGGAAATTTGTAATCATTTATTTGAATTCCATTATAGACACTGCCCTTGAAATAGAGGAAAACCAGTATTGTTAATTCATTAATAAATGATTTTAATATTATTTATGATTTTTTTAAGCGGCGTTCGGCGTTAAGTTCCGCCACTCAACACGCAATGCCTCCAGAACTCGTTAGAAAGTGGGGAACGGAGTGTTATAACACTAGGTTCCCTCTGCTTACCCTGCAGTGTGCGGGATACAGCGTGAAGCTGACTTATTATTTTTATTTTTTAAAGTAAAATTTAATTATTAAAAAAATCCTTATATACAATTTATGTGTTTTTTATCACAAAAATATAAAAAATATATTATATTATTATACATATACTTGAGGGCAGTCGTGGCGCAGGGGCAGAAAGTATGGTGTAGTTGTGGGTTCGATCCCAATTCGAGGAAATGAAATATTTATTTAAATGTATATTTCCGTTTCTTAGCTCTTGTGTCAAAAGGCAAAGCGCGGCGATGAGTTCCGCCACTCAACACGCAATATCCCTAAAATTCGTCGGAAAGCAGGGCACAGAGTGTCTTAACACTAGGTTCCCTCTGCCTACCCTGATTTATTTGTTTATTTATATAACTCGAGTAATCTAGATTTATGACGTAGTATACCTAGATATTACCTAGAGGTCTTGATCTCAAATATTCATAACAGTAAATTATATCTAACTAGATAAGAGAAAAAAAAAACATATTTTTAAAATATAGATAACAGCAATATGTGGTATTTGAACCCATTATTATCAAGATCGGTTAAAACACATTTGAGCCAAGATAACGTTCAATATCTTTATATACTTACAAACAACAAAGAACTTGCTACCACTTCATGTGTTCCTAGTACTTATAGGCATGATGATGCAATATGAGACAGAGGATGAAGGCGGCCTTGTAGTTAGTTAGTTAGTTAGTTTTTTTTTACATAGAAAATATACTGTACTAATTTCATTTGATATATATAATTTTTTTTTTAATATTTTCAATTGGAAAGGTTTTTTTTATTATATACATTTTTTTATTTATATAGTTCCTTCAAAGAATGTTTTTTACTTACACAGTTCTAGGCAATACAAAAAAAAGGAAAAGCTGTGTTTTTTTTTTTAAATATAAACTTATAATTAATTGTCCTAGGTTCAATTCCTGTCGGGATAGCCGTTGCAAGACAGAGGGTGGGCGACGCCGGGATCTACGCAGCGCTATCACAGAAGGACAATCAGAGATTACATGATATTGGTAAGTACTAGCATTAAGTTCTTTTATATCTACAAAGCTAAATTGGTAATTTCGAGAGAATAAATAAAGAATATGGTAGAAAATTCTTGATTGTAAGTAAGGTTTTGCCTTTTTCATTTTCTCCTTTTTCTACTTTCACAAATATGTGAAATAAATTAGTTAATAACGTTAATTAATATTGTGAGATATTTCTTTTTCTATACCACATCTCTCATTTGATGCAAAATATGTCATGACATGACATACTATATATAATGTATAATGTGTTAAGAAAATGCGATTACGTCATTGTTGCACTAAATTAGCGATATTAATATTTAAGTAAAATCAAAGTAACTTTACTGGTATAAACTAAATATACTCTGTAAGAAATTAATAGAAAAATAAGAAAAACCCTAAAATCAAATCAGCGCAACCATCTACAGCTAAATTCGTGGCGGTCACGACTCGTCGACCGTACTATATAAATGAATAGTCCAATTTGTAACGCTTGTACCGGTCCGCAAGACCTTTCGGTAGTTCAGTGGCCGCTGTGACGTCACAGTGAACAGAGCTCCCCACCACATCTGTACGCCTGGTACTACTATGTATTTTACAACGGTGTGATTGAGGAAAAAAATAAACCTTTTTTGTTAGATTAGGTAAGGTAGTCTCTAAATTGATAGGGATAAGGAATATTTTTGTAATAGCTTTTCGATTTGTTAATTGGTTTATTTTTTAAGATATATTTTTTTGTTCATTCATTCATTTGCTGTTTGTGTTATGTTTAATTTATATTCGTATTTATTATAAAATGTTTTATTATGAAGGTGAGGCCAGTCGTGGCGCAGGGGCACAAGGTGTGACTGTAAAAATCGACTGATTGTGGATTCGATCCCCACTCGAGGAGATGAAATATTTACTTAAATTTATATTTCCATTTCTTCGCTCTTGTGTCGACCTGCCATTTCTGAGGCCTTGCGTGTTAAGTCTGCCACTTAACACGCAAGGCCTCCAGAATTCGGCAGAAAGTGGGGCACGAAGTGTCTTACATTATGTTCCCTCTGCCTACCCTGCTGTGTGCGGGATACAGCGTGGAGCTGATTTATTTATTTTTATTTATTTTCTGTTTTAGATACTCTAATTGGAAAAAGCTAGAAACGCACGTGAAATAATTATAGTAAAACGATTGTTATCGTGTGGGTATTTTATTGCCTTAATCAGTTTCGTGTCTCGTTATACCATTGGAATATAAAGTAACTTAACATTGTAGTTTTTTAGTTTCACGCTGTATCCCGCACATAGCGGGATAGGCATAGGCAAATTATGAAGATATATTGATAAGATAATAAGACAAAATGCCGTGTTAAGTGCCGTCACTCAATACGCGAAAATCGGAGATAGGGAGTGTCTTGACACTAAGTTCCCGTCAAGCACTATTTAATTTCATGCACCTACCTACAAAATATAGATTTATTTGTCGACAGATGTAATAAAAAAAGTTATAGTTTTTTTATTAAAAAAAAATTAACGCCACGCCATCACAATGTGACACGCCTTATAGACTAGGATAAAGAACACGCTATGATAAAAAAAAAGATATAATTAATATTTAAACAAAGTAACATAAAAATGACTGTAAAACCGACAGGTTGTGGGTTCGATCCCCACTCAAGGAGATGAAATATTTACTTAAATTTATATCTCTGCCTACCCTGCTGTGTACGGGATAGAGCGTGAAGCTGATCATGTAACATAAAAAAATATATTAAACAAAGCATAACAAATGTTTTATTTAAAATACTATAATAATAAATACATTTATAAAATTTAAATTGTTTAAAACACCTTTACGTCGTAAATAGAACAACGGCTGTTTCCGCACTACATGCGTAAACATACATGCATACATACATACATACATACATACATACATACATACATACATACATACATACATACATAAATGATAAATTAGCTATAATTGTGGTTTTCCTCCACGTTGCCCACTGAAGCTTATATTTAATTTTGCATGTAAAAAGATCGTTAGCGATTATTTGCGATGCTCATGAGATTTATGGGTGTAACTCGTTTGAAACAATTACCTTTATGGTAATCGAGGCAATTGTAGCTCGGTGTGACTGTGGACACGATGTTTTGGGGTTCGATTCCACTCAGGGAAAAGGATTTTGTTAATTTTACTGTTCAAGCAAGTTTGTCTTCTGTCTATCCCGCTATTTACGTACAGCGTAAAAGCTAAAAAACAATACTTTGCTAGAGTATTTTCGGTATAGAATACTTATTAAGAAAACGTATAAAAATTTTGAACCTAGTATTTTTCGTATCATTTTCCTGTTCCAGCAAGTTTGAGTTTCATCAGTATTAGTACGCGATATTTCGAATTCGAGCGGAAGAGAGAGAGATCGGAGTGTCTTGAATACTACTACAAGGTTCTCTGGATTACCTAGCTTAAAATTTATTTTGATTTTGCTCTATTGACAGCTAAGTATTTGTCTGAATTCAGTTTCTTCCACTTCCATGAAATATCGATTTATTTCTAAAACGTTACAACAATAAGTCCAAAAGCTGAAATGTTAGAATGTTTTCCAATTTTGTTAGCCAGAAAGAGGTCTAATAGTGAAAGTATACATATAAGCATATTTCCTTTAAACCTACACTTGGATCACAAGTCCCGGGCACTACTCTGAGTTCCTCACACTGGAATGTGACCTAACTACCTTTAACTAGCTTTCTTTTTTTTCTCAAACTTAATTTATTCCCCCGATTGGGGGATTGAACCCACAAACGTTGCGATACAATCACTTGCCACGATACCCTCAGATCTCTAAGTATTTCTTATCTTATAACTAAAATCAAATCAAATGAGTTTTAAGCTGTATGCGGGACACAGCAGGGTACGCAGAGGGAACCTATTGTTAAGACACTCCGTTCCCCACTTTCCGCCGAATTCTGGAGGTTTTGCGTGTTAAGTGGCGGAACTCCAGAGCGGAGAAATGAAGATATAAATTTAAATAAATATTTCATTTTCTCGACTGGAAATTGAACCCACAACCAATCGATTATACACCTCGTGCCCCAGCGCCACGACTGGCCTCACTATAACACTTCAACTAGCTTATAATATACAATAAACGGCGATAAATTGATAACCACTAGGTACATGTGGGATACATAATATGTTATTAATAAAAAAAATCACCTGTCAATCAGAAAGCAGATGTTCCTCCATCATTATAGCCTGTATATACGTGTAAAATTTGCAATTATCGTGTTTTTATTGCCATTTATCGTATCCAATATAGTGGTTCAGGTGGTGGTGGTGATGGTGGTGGTACAGTGCGTGGTGTATACATTTTTTCATACATTTAAGGAATTTTGGCGTCTGTCTTGATAGCGCTGTTGATTATTATGAGTGCATACGTGTTGAGAACTATGAAACTATTAGAAAAAGATTTATAATATACTAGCGACCCGCTCGCGGCTTCGCTCGCTTAACTACGGAATTATTCATGTAATGTACCTATGTTTGCAAAACACTTAAGATTACTAATGTGAAAATTATTTAAACCTTAATTCAAACCGCGTTTTCGTAGTTCCAATAAGGATGTTTCAATTGTTTGAAAAAACTCACTTAAACAAATGACACAAACAATAGAAAACTTTAACGAAAGAAATTATAAACAACAGACTACCTACTATTCTCTTA
>DWQW01003999.1:0-20946 GCA_018249695.1 Heliconius erato demophoon | reverse complement strand
ATATATATATATATATATATCTATATATTTATTTTTTTATATATATATATATATATATATATATATATATATATATATATATATATATATATATATATATATATATATATATATATATATATATATATATTCAATGAATGTGCACGTAACAGTTGCTAAATTTAGAGGTAAAAAAACAGGTAAAATATTTTTTTTTACATATATTATACTCATGCTTCTGATATCAGATGATGAGACTCATGATACACTCAACACGCAATGCCTCCAGAATTGCGCAGAAAGTGGGGAACGGAGTGTCTTAACACTAGGTTTCCTCTGCCTCCCCTGCAGTGTGCGTGATACAGCGTGAAGCTGATTTATTTTGATTTATTTTATTTTATTATACTCATATATAAAATGTTTGTACTGTTGTATTTTACAGCTTTACGCTGTATTCCGCAAATATCAGGGTAGGCTCTAGCTTAACTAGTGTATAAGTCTTAAACGTTCAATTTTACGGAAGCTTTAAAGCTTTTTAACATCAGTTTCAGCGCTTTTACTAAAAATTATTTTTATTATTGTTATTGTGGAAGCATATTGCTCGTTACAATTGAAACTAAGAAACTATAAGTAGAAATAAAAGTATTTAACAACAAATGAAACTTTTATTTTTTACTTTTTTAGCTTCACGCTGTATTCCTTGTATAGCAGGAAAGGCCGACGGAACCTAGGAACTTAGAGTTAAGATACTCCGTTCCAATTAAAACAATTCTGTTCCCCACTTTCCGCTAAATTGTGGAGGCATTGCGTGTGATCCCGGCCTAGAATAGGATCATCCTGGTACTGGTGGTGTCGTAAGAAGCGACTAAAGTACGTATGGTAGAGTCACGTCGTCAGCGATGGCAACACGCATGGGCAGACTCGACGGGATCATTACCACCCCCGGCATTTAAAACCGGCGTAAAGTAGTGGCTTTATGCCACTGCGTTTCGCATCAGGTAATGCCGGGCTCCGGCGCCCAACCCCCCTTAAAGACCGGCAACGCACCTGTAGCCTCTGGTGTTGCACGGGGTCGTGGGCGGCGGTAATCACTTACCATCCCGCACGCTCGTTTGCCTTGTCCTTTTCCAAAAAAAAAAAAATAAAAATGCATGTTGAGTGGCGGGACTCAGCGCCACGTTTTTGCATTTGCATTTAGCAGAGCGAATAAAATGAAAATATTACATTTTTAATTTCCTCAAGTGGGAATCGAACCCAAAAGCTCGCCTTTATAGTTGCACACTTATGCCAAGACTGGCCGGAATAGAAATTAATATTTTCTTATTCTCTATTATCTTATTTATTGATATTTTCCTTTACATATTCATATCGAACGGAATAAAGATTGATAAATTACTTACTACAATTATAACTTCAATAAGTAATTTCTTAGTTTTTTCGAACAGACAATCGTTTTATGATATACAAGTGTTCATACTGAAATTTGGACCATAAAAAAATACCGACTGGCAATTTCAGATCAATAAATTATTTCAGATAAAAAAATAAAAGGTCGTTGTTGGTTGAGGCCAGTCGTGGCGCAGTGGCACAAAGCGTGGCTGTAAAACCGATCCCCACTCGAGGAGATAAAATATTTACTTAAATGTATATTTCCATTTCTTCCCTCTGGTGTCGAGGCAACGCGCGGCGTTGAATTCTACCACTCAACACGCAATACCTCCAGAATTCGGCAGAAAGTGAGGAACGGAGTGTCTTAACACTAGGTTCCCTCTGGCTACCCTGCTGTGTGCGGGATACAGCTGAAGCTGATTAAAAAAATAACAAAAAAAAAAAAATAAAAAAAGATAAAAAAATAAATAGAAAAAGATTTAAAAAAATAACAAAATAAATATACGCATTGGTTTGATTGGCAGAATTCAATGTCGCGGTTATCTTCTTAACCAGAGCAAATAAATAAAAGTAAATCTACAAATACTCAGGAAATATATATGTGCACAAATCATTACGTAATTATATTTTAACTTAAAAATATTGAGTACAAATTTATTGTTTAATTATTCAAATTAAATTATTAAACATTAAAATTACTGTCGTGATATAAAACATTTGTATCTGACATTATAAATTATACGAAGCACGAATATATGTGAATAAATCGAATATTTTTTGGTTCTGTACTAGCTATCGTATGAAAATAAAACGAAAAGTATTGGTGTGTATTTTCATTATGAAAATGGACCCTTGAACATTAATACACTGGCGTATCGCCGACATATACGTATAGATAAATAATATTAGCGTCCTGTAAGCGGACGTTTAGATACACAAAACAATCAAAATAAAATTTTTTTTGGAACAGACTATTTACATTTAACTCTATTAATATATCAATTACAACGTGAACAAAATAATTAAATTGAACTTATCGATTTTTATCAAATTTATACTACCTATTAATTTTTAATTCCTTTATTTGTCCCGTAACCCGTCCGTCTAAGTGCTCTGATCAACTAAGCCACACGTTCTTATCAGGCTACGTCAAAATTCTAATAAGCTTGTTACTAGCATAGTTTGTTGTTGCTCTCTGTAGGGAGATTTTTATAGATTTTCGCTACCCAAAAATTGATTACTTAGAATTATTATTTGGCGAGAGAGAATGGTATTTATTAAATATTCTTCTAAAGTATTATACCACACTTAGAAAAAAAATACATTTTAGAAAACATATATTTTTTTTAACGTAGCGGAATTTGAACTCGCTCCTCTTTAGATACCGTCCGAGTGCTCTGCCAACTAAGCCATACGTTCTCATCATGCCACGTCGAAATTCTTATATGCTTGCTACAACTTGTTTTTGTTGCTAGCATTTCATTAAAGATAGAAAAGAAAAAAAGATGTTTTCTAAAATGTATTTTTCCTTCCTTAGTATGGAATAACATTTAAAAAATATAATAAAATAGAGTTTATTGTGGCAATGGGGGCAAAGTCAATCTGACTATAAGCGGGATGGTTTTGAATTCGATCCCTATTCGGGGAATTATTTTTAGGGTTCCGTACCTCAAAGAGAGAAAAAAATTCTTATAGGATCACTTTGTTGTCCGTCAGCCAAGACCATTTTAACTCGAGCTCGCGTGGAGGAATAATGAAAAATATGAAAAGTGAAAAATTATAGGTGTTTCATAGAAAAAAAAACATTACTAATTTATTTTAAAATTAGTAAGGTTTGCCCTAATATATTTAAATAAGAGTGAGCAGTCACTGCATACAATGTTGTAAAAAATATTTACAGTTTACACATAATATTTTATTACTATTATAGATTACGTCTTGGCTTCTTTGTTTATCTATAGAATAAAGGAACAATGTATTGCAGAGTTAGGCATGCTTTGTTTTAGTTGCGACGCTACGTAGCGCGGGGAATTCTATTGAGATATTACCATACGATATAATATTTTCTTACACATAACTTACCACTAACTTTTAAAATAAATAAATCAGCTTCACGCTGTATCCCGCACACAGCACGGTAAGCAGAGGGAACCTAGAGTCAAGACAGTCCGTTCCCCACTTTCCGCCGAGTTCTAGAGGCATTGCGTGTTGAGTGGCGGAACTCAGCGCCGCACTTTGCCTCGAAACCAGAGCGAAGAAATGAAAATACAAATGTAAATAAAAAATTCACTTCCTCGAGTGGAGATCGAACCCACAACCAGTCGATTTTACAGTCATACTTTGTGCCTCTGCGCCACGACTGGCCTACTAGCTTTTCTTTATCTACAAAAGCTGCGATATATACATTTTAATAAACATACTTTACATCTTTCACAAGATTTTGCAGTAAAATCAGTAGAATTACTGTCACTTCATTCCATCGCGATTATGATAATTAAAAAACTGGGTTTATTATTTTATTATGTACGTTTTTTGAACTAAATATCTTTGGTTTTGGTCACAAATAGCACAATAGTTTTACGTTTTAGTTAAACATCTACAGAGTGCAATTACGTGTTAACCAAGTTCGGAAATCTTATAAACTAAGAACATTTAACTATCTCTTAACTCACACACAACCGTCGTCGGACTTAAGAATGTGCTAGTTTTTATACCAAGGATACAAGAGAATAAGTAAATATTATATTTAAAATTAAACATTTTAGGCAATTACTGTTTTTCTTATAGATTATTTATTAGATGAAGAAATAATCTAGAAAGAAAATGTATAAGTTTTTTTTTTCATAAATAAATCAGCTTCACGCTGTATCCCGCACACAGCAGGGTAGGCAGAGGGAACCTAGTATAAAGTCACTCCGTTCCCCACTTTTTTTTTCATTTCAAACGTGATTTTTTTCTGATAAATACTAATATATATAATTATATATGTATAATTATTAATTATTCAAAAATCAAACCCGAAATCTACAAGGGAAGAAATTTTATCTAATAAAAACGTGTTATGGTTTTTGGTCTTTTGATATATTATAATACATTTTATATCGTGTTTTATGATATATTACAAGTATATATATATATATATATACATTTAAGCAAGGAACAGGAAATGTGAGGGCCAGCGGCGGATATAGCGCGAGTCGGGATGTTGCGATATCCTACCCTCTCGAACCCTCATACTGAACCTATGAAACTCTGTATCTATCTCAGTTTTACTAGGTCGATTTATATGAAATATTACTTATATATCGCCTGATAAAATATAATGAGCTGAAGGTTTATTATTTTTACGGAAGAATAGTGAAAATAGTAACAGTAATAGAAAATATTAAAACGTTATTCCTGACTGCTAAGGAAGGGTTATGTTTTTCGCGCGTATCTTGTATGTATGTATTATGCTTTATTACCTCATATCTCCAGAACCGCTGAACGGATTTACATAATTGAGGTATCGTTAAATTCGTATTAGCAGCCCAAGTGTTCTTAGATAAGTGACGTTGAATAAAAACAATCATGGCGGCTGTGGGACGCCATTGGACTTAGTGAAAAAAAAAATTTACACTTCGAATACCACAATATGGACCTCAAATTCAAGAGCTTACTACGAGGATTTCAAAAGGGTATATCGTGATTATGATTACCATAATAAATTCTAACAAAAAAGTGAAAAATAAAAAATATTTGTAAAAACAAAAACCCCGACTGCATACAACTAAAAAAAAATAAACAAGTCCAATAGTTAATTAGGATTAACAGTCGGGACCTATAAGTAATTTTTCAATCAATAAAATCTTTACCAGGAACCCCGCATAATTTAATGAGGTCCCGACTGTTAAACCTAATAAACTATTGGACTTGTTTATTTTCTTTTTAATTGTATGCAGTCGGTTTTTGTTTTTACAGATATTTTTTATTTATATCCTTAACTTCTATGATAATGTTGTTTCCATATCTTTGCGGAGTGATGTAAAAATAGGACAACTACCGTCGTCTCATCGTATTCCTTTATCGAATTTTGATATGAAAATGAAAAATGGTGTGCATTGACACTAGGGTGCCTCTGCTATTCTGGTAAACGGGATAAAGTGTGGCTAAAAATTAAGTCAATAAAGTTTCTTTTTTTTTTCTTCTTTCTTTGTTTCTGAAAGGTTAAATGATATATCTTAAAACTGCTCTAGTTTTAATATTGTCCACACTGATGATATATACTTAAATAAAATTTTGTCATTTGTACATATATGTAGAAACATATAAGAGTTGAAAGCGTGCGTCAAAAGAAAATACACAGTGAATTTTAATGTGAAGTTGTACGTTCTTTTATTACTTATTTTTTTAGAGAAGAAATTAACTAATTTTCTGTTCTGTTTCACTATTTGTATATTTGTATATTCGAATTTGTTCTACCTTAATACAGTAATTATTAATTTTGTGTTTTGGAATTACATATTATTGTAGCGGAATGTTTTGAAAATATTTTAATAATAATTATTTACCTTAGTCGTCGAGAGGTCGCGGGCCAGTGACATAAGCGTGTGACTGTCATCCGAATGTTAGGTGTTCGATTTCCACTCGGAGAAATGAATTATTATTTATTAATATTTTCATTTGTCCCTCTGGCAACAATGTAAAGCGCGGCATTGAGTTCCATCACTCAACACGCAATACCTCGAAAAGTTAGGCGTAAAGTGAGGAACGGAATGTTTTAACACTAGGTTCCTTATGTTTACCCTGCTATATGCAGGATGCAGCGTGAAGCTGAAAAAAAATTCTAGCTAATGGAGATAGAACTACTACTACTAGATACTACTTGAATATCGAATCACTAGTTTATTAGTTGGTTATATTAGTTAAAATTTTATCTTATCTATTAACTTGTTATACTGTATTCATAGTATTATTTACAAATAAATTATACAGTATGTATTACATTTTACAGTTTTAGCATAAATTTTTTAAAAAACTTTTTAAATATTCAAAAATTAATCTGAAAAAGCTTTTCTTTCATATAAATTGGAGTGAACGATAGCGAATAAAGTGTTGACTGGGCTTCTCAACAAACTCGTTATCTCTGCATAGCTTCCGATATTAAATTCATTGGCATATTTCATTTCCAATTTATTCATACATTTTATATAGTATTAGCTTTTACCCGCGACTTCATCCCCGTGGTCAAATAGAAATAAGGGTTGTGTTTTACATATGACACGTACTAAGCGAGGTCACTTAGAGCGTAGGTGTAGTGGGCTACATCGAAACGATTATTGTGACATAATATAGCCTATATAGCCTTCGTCGGTAAATGGACTAGTACAAAAATATTTTTCAATTCAGACTAACAGTTCCTGAGATTAGTACGTTCAGCCAAACACACTATTCAGATTTACAACATTAGTTTAGAAGTATAGCTGATAATTCACAAAATAATTAGGTGTAAATTTATTTATATAATTTCTTGTCATATTCCTTCAGCTTGAAAAAATCGTTTGTATAGAAAAATATATATTTAAACTTATATTAGAACCATTTTTTATATTTTCTTGGACGATGTATCAATTGTTTCCAATGATCTTAAAAATTATTAATATAAAAATATGTTTTTTAAATATAAAATAAATCAAAATAGCTTCACGCTGTATCCCGCACACAGCAGGGTAGGCAGAGGGAACCTAGTGTTAAGACACTCCGTTCCCCACTTTCTGCCGAATTATGGAGGCATTGCGTGTTAAGTGGCAGAACTCAACGCCGCGCTTAACCACGACACCAGAGCGAAGAAAATGGAAATATAAATATAAGTAAATATTTCATCTCCTCGAGTGGGGATCGAACCCACAACCAGTCGGTTTTGCAGTCACACCTCGTGCCGCTGCGCCACGACCGGCCGGTTTAGTAATATTTATTAAAAAGTTATTTATATTTTTATGTGTTCTTCAGAAGAGAAGCGCGCATCGAGGCAACACCTGAGCTTTTCCAATAAGATTTAATAATGTCTAACTTCGATTGGTCTTTGGCTCCACAAAAGAATTTGATTTTCTTGTTCAATATATTTTCGTATGTCGTGTTTGTTGTTTGTTTATAAGATTATCGTAAGATGAAATTAATATAATTTATTTCCAAACTCAACTCTAAAACTAATATAGAGCTACATTTTCTATTGATTTCTATAAAATTTAAATGTTATTTACAATCAAATAAAAAATAATAATATTTTGAACAATAATTATTTTTTTTCATTTATGGTCGTGGTAATATAAATACAATTTGTATATAGAGTTAGCGATAAGTACAAAAATTAAGATACGTATCCTTCACATGAAATTTGTGTTGTTTTTTTTAGCTTAACGCTGTATTCCGCATGTAGCATGGTAGGTAGAGTGAGCGTAGTATTAAGATACTCCGTTCCCCATTTTCCGCCGAAATCTGGAGGTATTGCTTGTTGAGTGGCGGAACTCAACGCCGCGCCTTGACTTGAGACTAAAACGAACAAATAAAAATATTAAATATTTTATTTCCTTGAATGGTGATTGAACCCACAACCAGTAGTGTTTACAACAGTGGTCCCCAACCGCGGACCGCCAGTGGTCCGCAGAAGCCTAAATATGAGTGGTGAGGCGAAGTTTGTGTTTAATAGTCACAGTTATTTTTTGTTTTACCTACATTCATAGTGGTCCTTCCTCAAGAAAAGGTTGGGAACCCCTGGTTTACAATCACACTCTTATGGCCCTGCGTCTTGACATTTCAATCACCATTCAATGAAAGAAAGTGTGAATAGTATTCGGAGGGTCTAGTAATATGTTTAGAATATAATGTGAGTGTAAAACTTGTGTGCTTGCACGAGTATGGGCAACTAAATATTATTAGTCTCCCAAGTAACCATGGAACCCACAACCACCGCGCGATACCATGACGGCCACAAAAAAGACTTATTATAAATTCGCATATGTCCTTGTAAATTCATGTTATTTCTAAATATAAACATAAGATTTGTGTTAAACAATAATAATTTAGTTGTATTGCTCAGCGTCGGGCCAGAGACGTTTATGAGGAAATTCTTTGTCCCAATCACAGGGTCAGCTTTAATAATGGTTGCGAAACTCAAACGGTTTAATTTGCACGGACTGTAGCTCGTCTTTGTCTTCGGTTCTTTTCGTTAATAATGAATAGTGAAACCTCGGCCTATTTTGAATTTCAAATACGTACTGTCTACTGTCTACTGTCATCTGTCTGTCTAATGAGTATATCTCATGTATAATAACGTGATGAGTTCTATTTTTAGATAAATTACACATTATATAATATATTATCATAAATCAGTTTCACGCAGCAATGCAGCTTCAGCAGCAGGTTAAGCAGAGGGGACCTAATGTCAAGACACTCCTTCCACCATTTTCCGCCGAATTCAGGAGACTTTGCGTGTTAAGTAGCGGTGCTCAACGCTACGCTATGCCTTGCCACAAGCTGCTGAATAATAAATAGGTTGTATATTACTCACTAAACCGGTTTGCTTTACTTGAAATAAATATTATTTTTCATATTTATTTTATTCCTTGTTCGTATTTACTTACAAATCCTTTTATTTATTTTGATACTGATAGAGTATCTAAATCGATTTTTTTTATTACCAAATCTTTTAGTGTTATTTAATGTTTTAAACATTAAATAACACTAAAAGATATAAAAAATCATTACTTAATAAAACTATGATTCCTTTTAAGTCTTTTGACAAGTGTACCTTTATAAAACTAAATTGCAATATACACATAATATATGAAAAACCAGTCAGGTGCCAGTCAGACTCGTTAACCGAGGATTCCGTGCCAATTTCTTGAGTGAAATGTACTTTAAAGAAGATGCATAAATGCTCGTATGTTTTTATTGCGATTGACATTAGATTGATTTATTCTGTGTTTTACGACCTGAATATTGATTGTTCATTTCAGTTTGATACCTCCACGCGACCTAGAAATATATAGCCTTAACAGACGGACAAACAAAAAACAAAGTGATCATATAAGGTTTCAGTTTTTAGGTACGAAATCCCCAAAACAACATTATTGGAAAACATGAAAACACCTTTTTCCATAAATTACTTAATTATTAAAATAAAATTTATAAAAGTTTTCAATATTTACGAAGTAAAGCGAGACAACGATTATATTAAATAATAAACGAAAATGCTCGAACGTTCACAAAGTGAAGAAATATGTACGTGACATGATGTTAGGAAATTACTTCTAACTTTCTATAGTAACGTACAAGTGTGGCACTAAATCTTGCAGCCGAAAAGTTGCCTTCTTTGTCCAAGTTCTGAGTGGAGTCGAGGAACAATCGCTTATATAAGTTTGTGTAGAATCATTGTTCAGTGTTCGCCTCTTACAGTTATTAAGTAAATTAATCATGTTTATAGTGAAATAGTAAATAAATAAAATAAATAAATTGTGCAATATTTTTAGATATTTACATTTTGATTAGGCTGTAAAGTTTTCTACTTGCTCTAGTAGACAAAGCACGACATTTTGCCTTTCATTACGGAATGTCTCGAATATTGTTTGCTCTGCCTATTCTACTACGCAGACATAAGTATAAAGCGTGAAGTTAGCTTCACACTGTATCCCGTACATAGCAGGATAAGCCGATTGAACTTTGGAACTTACTGTTCAGACACTCACTTCCCCTTAAGACACTTCCATTCCTCACTTTCCGCCGAATTCTGCAGCTGTTGCGTGTTGAGTAGCGGAACTCAACGCTGCGATAAGCCTCGAATGATTTAGATATCACTTGCAATACAGGTCGACACTCCAGATGGACAAAGCATACATTTGTCTAAATAAACGAAAAATGAAAAACATAGTTAGTTACCTCTAACATAAAAGTGAACAGTACTTAAGGATAATTTGTTTTGACGTCTATTCTATAAATAATTCAAAGTAATACATAACTACCGCCAAGTTTGATTATTATCTATTACATTATCAATAAATAGGACAGTCAGTCTCTATCACAAGATCTAATCAGCAATTTTCTAAATATATGAACAAAATAAAACAGTTATTTATAGATTATCTGAATAGTTTATTTTGTAGTAGGTTATTAGGTTAACGATATAGCGTTATTGATGTGGTATACGATTTTTTTTCCATTTCTTATTTAAATTTTGGTATTCATATTATATTTATGGCTTGTCGTGGCGCAGGACAATAAGCGTGGGACTGTAAACGTGACAGCTTGTGGGTTCGATTCCCACTTGAGGAAATTTAATATTGTTTTATTCTATAGTTCCACCACACAAACATCGGTGTAAAATGATCAATAACAGTTTTGCTTGAATCTCAGAAACACGTGTTTGCTAGTTAAGTAACGTTTGCATTGTAAATCCGAGCAAATGTATGCTTACATGTGGTAAATAAACGAATCGCAAACCTAAGTGATATTCTCTTAGTAATGTTAAATGCAAGTTTCTATTAAGCTTAATTTCATCTATTGCTCTATTAAGATAAAAAAAAATATTTGATGTATAAAAAAATTAAGTAGCAGGATTTGAACCCGCCTTGGAGACCGTTCACCTACTGGTGACTCACTATTTAAATTGAAAGCTTTTTAACTACCAAACAGAAATTACCTAAATATTTTATGTTAATCCTGCATATAACACGGTAGGCAGAGGGAGCCTGGGAACCTATGTAACCCATGTTAAGACATTCCGTTCCACACTTTCCGATGAGTTCTTGAGTGGAAATGAAAATATTAAATTTATGAAATATTTAATATTCTTTTCTCGAATGGGAATCGAACCTACAACCGTCGCATTTACAGTCGCACACTTGTGCCTTGCTCCACGACGGCCTCATGCCATGCTCACAGGCGCTTATAGTCGTACAAAATAGGAGTTTTTTTATAACAAATTCCCCATTAGGTAAAATAAACTAAATTATTTACTTATCTGAACATATTCTATGCGGCCGTTTCCCGAATTGAGATAGTTAAGTAACGTATCTACTGCAGCTACTTAAGTACCTATAGTTTCTAAGATAGTGCACCTGCCGTTCTAATTAAGCCGGCTATAGGACGTGTGTTTAATGTATGTACTCGTACATGGATTGTTTTAGAGAAAGGTTGGTTGTAGATTCAAATATGTCATATGTTACAATAAATACTCCTCGAGTTTTAATACAAAAATATTCACTACATTGATGTTGGTGTTCGCCATTTAAAATACAAGTTTCTGGTATGAAGGCGGAGAACGGAGTGTTTTATCACCATTAGTTTTTCAGCAATCAACTATATATACTTTAACTTATATTTTATATTATATTCACATTTTATGGCTAACAGCGTTTTTTAATTGTTAAAAGCATACTAATCGAATCGCGTGTCTAATTTGACCGATGTTGAAATAATATTTTAATTAAAACACCTTTTAAAAGGTTTTATTGTATGTACAAAAAAATAATAATAATTGCAAATGGTTGTATCGCGAATAAAAAATTGTTTTAATTGTATATTTTTATATTATTTTCATTTTAGTATAAAAAAAGAATTAAAAAAAAGTAAAAATTTGAAATCAGACATTTTGTGTCGGCTGTTTTAGAGTAACAACAATGTAACTTTGCAATGATTTTTTTTATATAAAATATCTACATGTTTAAAAAGATACCTATAAATTTTCACTTTGGATTTTTTCTTAATTTTTATTGCAAATCGTTCCAAATTTTATGACTGTAGGTCCACGACAAGTAAAGCTTGTGATTACGTGGCGAATTTCATACCAAATGCAGCAAAAACGATGTATACATGCTCGTATCATTTGATTCCGTTGACTTTGTAGCTTGATTTTTTTCAGTTCTCTAAGAAACTGTAAATTTCGACCCTTAATATTAATTTAAGGTTACCTACTACCTCCACTAGGTTCCATCTGTCTAGTCTGCTATACGCGAAATACAGCGTGAGAATGAAAAAAAAAAAAACATTCAAATATATTTAAAAAATATAGTTGATAGAAATACTCAAATTTCCAAACAGATAAATTAAATACAAACAGCCAAATGGAAGTCTAACCGTGGAAACACATCACCACATCTTGTGTACATTTAATTTCCACATGAAGCGCTCTATATTACTTTACCTGAAGTAATGTCAGTCGCAGATGCCATTAGAAATATTTTTTATTAGTATTATAAAGTACTTTGCTTACCAATAGATATCTTGATATATAAAATATTTTTCAAAGAGGTTAGGATATAATATTCGTGGTACTTATTTTTTTATTTTCTCGTTGTATTCCGTATTTAGGACGGAGGTAGGCAGAAACAACCTGGGAACCTGGTGTTAAAACAATTCGTTCCCATCAAAAACTCCGTTCCCATGTGTGAAACATACATACATAGACTGATAAACACACTACCTTTCTTTGTGTCGAACAGTCGGATAAAAAAAATCATAATAGGCATTGTGCTTGAAGGAATTAATAAAAGAAAGAAACAACACCAAAACAAAAAAAATAGTACATTATTTACTATATCATTCAAAATGCCGCCATAGTTGAGGAGATAAAACGATTTTATTGCCATAATTAAAATCTAATAAAATTAAATTATGCTTACTTTTATGGTATTTAAACATTTTTTATGCCTAAAAGTTTATTAATTGCTTATTGCTCAATTTATTAACTGCTGTGTATTAATTATCTTATTAATTCTATAAATGATGAAAGCTTGAATATTAAGTAGGTGATTGGATGTTTGAATGTCAGTTATTACTCAATTACATAGACACTATTTCGAATAATAACGGATTTCGAATAAAGTCAATCCACAGATAAATAAAAATTTAGATTTATAGATAATTTATAGTAGGCTAAAGTTTGGAACAATGTATTTATAAAAAATTAAAATAAATCAGCTTCACGCTGCGAGTGTTAAGACACTCCGTTCCCCACTTTCTGCCGAATTCTGGAGACATTGCGTGTTGAATGGCAGAACTCAACGCCGCACTTGTCCTCGAAATGTATTTATATTAGTGTTAATTAATATTATAAACTTGAATTGTTATTTTTTACTCGTTTCTTACAAGTTTTAAGCTATATATATTTTGTTTTCAATTTATATAATATTTTATACAAATATTACGTGAAACTAAAAATGTAGCGTCAGTGTGATATATATTTTGTGCTTCGCATTAACTGGGTCGTCCTCGTAGCGGAATACCAAATACAATGTATTGTTATGCGGGGATTCTGAATAGTTTTTACTTTGTGACTTTGAAGAAATTTCGTTATTCAACAATAAAATTCAGTATATGATTTGATAACATAATTTTTTGCATATTGTTGTTGCGCCAATCGATGAGTAGATTCTGCTGTGCAGTTAAAGAAAATTAACTATGATTTAACTTTTTTAATACTAAAAAACATACAGATATCAACAAATATATTTAGTACTTATTTAGAAAACGTATAAAAATTTGAACGTAGCGGGATTCGAACCCGCGCCTCCTGGAAACCGACCAGGCGCTCTGACCACTAACGCCCAATATTAATAACCTATCTCCAACGTCAATCTTAGATTTTTTCATATATCCATCCTATCTAGAGATTGGATAGATATATGAAACAATCTAAGATTGACGTTGGAGATAGGTTATTAATATTGGGCGTAAGTCATACGTTCTCATAAAGCTACGTCAAAATTTTTATACGTTTGTTACAACTTATTTATGTTGTTAGTATCTCTGTAGGGAGATTTATACGAACTTCCGCTACCCAAAGATAATTACTAAGAATTATCGTTTGGCAAGAGAGAATACTATTTTTTTAATATTTTTAAACATTTTTAAAGTGTTATTCCACACTTAGGAAAGAAAAATACTTATTTAGAAAACGTATAAAAATTTGAACGTAGCGGGACTCGAGCCCGCGCCTCCTGGAAACCGACCAGGCGCTCTGACCACTAAGCCATACGTTCTCATCAAGTTACGTCGAAATTTTTATACACTTGTTACAACTTATTTATGTTGTTAGTATCTCTGTAGGGAGATTTTTACAAATTTTCGCTATCGAAAACGATGACATAATGGGTTAGTAATAAATATGAATGCAAATATTAATGTACCTATATTGTACCTAATGTCATAAAAAAGTACGTATAAAAATTGACACAGTTCAATGGTGATAAATATTATGAGAGGTCATGTTAACACGTGGTGGTGCACTCATCAGCATCTTGATCTTATTACGTATTAAATATCTCTTATCATACATTATTTATATTTATAGGTTACACACGCTATAAAATGTTACCATTGGATGTCGTTTAAAGCAAGATCTTTTGTTGTTTAGTTATATCAATATTACATATAAATTCCAATTTTCAGCGTGTAATGTATGTTTATATTTTTTTATTTTAACCTTGTTTTTATCGACTGATGACTTTCTTTAATTGAGATGAAAGAATTTAATATGAATACATATGTATATTTTACTTCGCGTTTTATCCTTTGAGGCTATTCCAGAGAGAATGGAGCGTCAAAGGCTACGGTCTCTTCATATCTCTTCGTCACTCTTTCTTTTCTACAGCCCAAACACATACGTTTGCTGACGTCTCAATATGTCATTAATGCAGTTAAGATATCGTTACTTGTTTCCTTATCAATGTCTCTACTAAATGTACTTCCGAATAGTACGAAATTAATTTCGTATGTTTTAAAACATACTTCCCAATATAGATGAATGAACATAGGAATTGAATAGATTGTACAATATACATGTCATCCAGATTATCAGAAATAATTTATAAATTCATTTGTGCAATAATTCCAAGTTATCAATCAAATTTCCCATTCACATTCGAAATCACATAAGTTAAACAGATTATTCTGTTATTTAATCCGTACTATTCGCAAGGTCTACCCAAAATATACTTCCCAAAGGTCGGTCGGTCGGTTCGGTCGGTATGATCTCTTAGCCCCCCTTAGGTAATAGCTTCAGGGTGAAATCTTCTTGTATCGTGTTTCTTACTCCCTCCATTAACACGTCGACGTGGCGTGAAGGCGGGTCTTGGCATTTGTCTTGTATAAGATGATAGGAACGCGGGGATGACCTATGACCTGCCATGGTCGACAACCCAGTACTGGGTAAGTTGTCCTGGTTTCCGAGAGGACGCCAAGCTTAGGCGACTAGGGACCACGGTAGCATTTCAGGATGGAGAGAGGGGAATGTCACGAGGGAGTATTTTTGTAGCCACATTCAGTCAGCGGGTGTGCCATGGGGCGATGCCCCAGGTAAGATGATGCTCCCAGCCATCGGCCCGGTTTTATTTTTATATTGCAACAGAGAGAGCGTGGTCATCCAGATTCTCGATTCGTGTGACCTGACGAAGTTCTTATAGTTGGCAAGTTTGGCAGCACGGACTCGGGGAGTCCGCGAGACACTCATTGTGATGCGTCTGCTTTTATATCAAAATGTCCATCATTTTACAATTTTATTTTTAATGTTATAAAGCTTAAAAAATATATTTTATGTATTTATTATATAAATGAATATATGAATAATAATCAAAATGTTTAAAAAAAATATTATATACGGAAACAGTTCATATTTTGTTATTAGATAAACTAATTGACCCCATGTGCTGATCGTACCACTTCATAGACAAATAGCTATGTAATCTCTACAGATAAACCGGCTTACATATAAAGTGACAGATCGTTGTTTACGATTTCCAGTACATCTTTGATAATCAAGTTCAGCTTTTAAAGAGAAACAGAAATTGAGGTGCGTATGTAAAATAATATCCATGTTACATTATTATATTATTTTAAACATAAATAATTAATAAATAATTCATTATAGAAAAGAGTAAAATTATTTAATTAAGACTACTGGTCTTTTCTTGATTAAACAGATTACTTGTAGATATCTTTTAAAAATAACAAATTCCCATAGTAAACAAATATTTCATATATTTTTAACGGAAAAAAATAATAATACGAAAAATATTGTTTATTAATACTAAATATTTTCTTAAATATTGTGCGTTGTAAACAATGGTTCTAATGATAATTTTATAAACTTTTTTTCAGGTAAAAATGGAGGTGTATATATTAGCCCTAATTTTTGTTATATCCAACTCAGTATTAAGTTGCCTAGCAGGTGACATACTTATATATTCAAAGGACGACTCATGCAGATCGTTAACTTCGTGTGCCACATGTATATCCAAAAGCATCTGCACTTGGTGTGTCACGAAAAGTTTATGCACTAAACAACTTTGCGGTAACGACAATGTCATATATCCTGAAGGAAATACTAATGCTCTTCTGTCTGGACCGGACATGTGCCCACGGGTCGCGGACACAAAAGACCTCATATTTGAAAGTGGCAAAAGAAGAATTGTTGAAGTAAAAATAACCCAAATTTATCTACACATGGCCTTCACGCCTTGGAAATGTAAAATCAATTTGAATGATGAAGATCATGTCATAAAAGCGATGTTAATAGGAGATACTGTTTATTGCGAATCGTTTGAAATGAACAACCTGTCTGAGAAACCGTACACGACGGGTACAATAAAAGTCCTATGGGATTATAATAAGGCTTTTGATGGATCGTACCCTTTCAAAGTGTGCCGATGCGATTTGGATCCTGATTGCGTGGCTTGTCGGAAAAAGTATCGAAAATAGTGAATATATGATGAGTATGGATTTATAATGAATTGGCTTTTTTAACATGTACCTAAATATAGTCTCCAAGTCAATATGAAGACAAAGACGTTATATAAGGTTGATACGTTATATGGTTGATGTTAAATTATTTATTACTTCTAAATAAGAATGTGAGTGCGCAGAGTTTGACTCGTAGTAATAGAAGTTAAATATAGTTATAATGTAAGAAATTCATGTGGTATATTAAAAATAATTTTGACAGCCAGATAATTTAGTTGTTGATGTGAATATAAAATTCAAGAGCTAATTCCGCGTCGACACGAAGCTCCTTCATGTTTCTTTTATGACCGTGTTATATAGTGATTGAAATTTAAACTTTAAATTCGTGATACAACTTCTAGTATACGGGAAAATTGAAAAATGATTGCGTTTCACCCGCCTTCTACATTGATGACATTTTGATACTCACAGTCTTTGTATCGGAGTTAACAAAGATTTTGTCAAGATTGCCGTATTTTTACTAGTATGTAAAATAAAATAATAAAATAATAAAATATTGTATAAATGAAGATATTTTATTACACAATTAATAAATGAGGCCAATCGTGTGATTGTAACGTGACAGGTTGTGAGTGCGTAGAGAGATCGCGTTGAGTTCCGGCACTCAACACGCAGTGCCTTCAAAATTCAGTAGAAAGTGGAGAACAGAGTGGATTAACAGTTGGCTCCCTCTGCCTCCCCTGCCGCGATACATGCGGGATGGAGCTAAAAAAGATGTTAATAAGGCTTATAATTTTATAATAAATTTTAAGGACATTCAATCTCTTAGCATTATGAAGGCGCTCTAGTAACATTACTTTACTAATAGAGCAAGGAGCAAAGATTAAATTTTTAATGAAGCAGCCGCGCTTCTTTGAGTCCAGTTTAATTTGATCTGGAAGCGAACGCTGCCACAATACACCTCCTTATCGCAGAGGAGGAAATTCATTTAACTACCTTACTTCAACTAACGGATGTCACGAGCAATTTTTATCTAAATTTCTTGAATTATTTGACTAGCAGCTCTTTTTTGGTTTTAATTTGGATTTTTGTATTTTACAGTTTTAATATTGAAATGTTATATCTTTATAGTTGTCGTATTAATATTCAAGCTATATGTGAATATTAGAAGGCTTAGGTTTAAGCATAAAGTTCTTGTTATTTAATCTGCTACGTGTTTCTATATAAAATATTTGTTATATGATTAGTATTGCAGTAATTAATTATAACTTGTAGAGTCAGTTGTGGCTCAGAGGCACAAGGGTGGGCAGGCGATTGTAAACGCGATAGATTGTCGTTTCAATTCCCACTCGAGGAAATGAAATATTTAATATTTTCATTTCTTCGCTCTGGTAAAGAGACGAAAGTGAGGCGTTGAGAACCGCCACTGAACACGCAATGCTCTCACAAATCAGCAGAAAGTGAGTGATGGAAGTGTAATGGTGAGCGAGTGCATTGGCGTAACTAGAGATATTTTCTAGGGGGGGTCTCGTTCCCTCTGCCCAGCCTCCTGCTTGCGGGATACAGCGTGAAACTAAAAAAAAACAAAAACATTGTAGTGAAAAAAATTAACAAAAAGTTTTCAGTTTAAGTGAGAACAATTAAAAATCTAAACTTTCATTTTGTAACAAAGTTCTATTATAAGGTGTTGTTCGTGTAGCATTAACAAGTATTTTAATTAATTAATTTTAAAAGTGTTGAGTTAATTTATACAATTTAAAAGCTGTCAGTTAAAGAGAATGGACAAAGACCGAGATTCAGTTAGCTCGTACAGCAAAATAAAATTACTTAGCGTTTTATACAGTCTAGGTAACAAGATAAAATATATACAACATTGTATTAAATTGTACTTTGGAGTGCTGTTCTTTATTTTGTCAGTTTAACTGTCAATATTTATATTTATTAAAAGGGATATTTTTTTATTATAAAGTCTTTAAATTACGTATGCTTCTTTTAAATAAAATAATTATAGTAATTTAATAAAATTAAAAAATAAAAATAGTCAAAATCAATTATTTAAAAAAAAAGTTACAGGATTTAAATTTTTTGAAGTCAAAAAGCCTCTGGCTTGAAAATTATCGTTATAAGAAACTCAGCGGGACTTTTTTATTCTGCTCCATGGTGTATCCCGCATGTTACAGGGTAGGCAAAGGGAGTGTTAAGACATTCCCACTCCGCACTTTTCGCTTGAAGCATTGCGTATCAAGTGGAGGAACTCAACGCCGCGCTTGACTTTTACACCAGAGTTAAAAAAACAAAAATATTTATTATTTTATTTCAATCAAACGCACAACCTGCCGTGTTTATAGCCACACTCTTATATCCTTTTTTAATCGATTATTATTAAGCAAAGACAAAATAAGTAAGCAAATCAAAAAATAAAACAAAACCATCGCTACACAATGCTGTTGAACAGAGTAATCCTCCACTAACAGTATTGTATTTTAGCGCGAGAGACTAATCCCTCCATTTCAGATCCAAGTAATTTGCAGTCGGAGTTCTGCATTATTAGTAAGTAAACAAAGGATAAACCTTATTATACGGATAGTGTTAGGCGTAGCGCGATGCTTAAGCCGTTTCGTCTTGCGCATAACTTTGTACGTGCGGCGAATTTAGCTAAGTTGTAGCTAACATTGCTTTTGTTTTCATATTCTCATTTTGTATTCTTTTTCCAGAAAATTGTGTATTTAAATATTAAATAAAACTAAAAATCTTTTATTTACTATTTTATATAACAATAAAATAGCAATCTAATCGTATTCGCATCTGATTTTCATAGCATGGAACTAGGAACCTGCCAAGAAATCAGAACAAGAAAATAATTTTAAGCTTTTTAGGTTTTCTAATCTTTTTAGGTATTCTAATTAATTTGTGATATTTTTTATT
The DNA here is from genome assembly GCA_018249695.1 of Heliconius erato demophoon. Lineage (NCBI taxonomy): Eukaryota > Metazoa > Arthropoda > Insecta > Lepidoptera > Nymphalidae > Heliconius > Heliconius erato. The sequence goes on along the minus strand of DWQW01003999.1, from coordinate 942 downwards.
TGAATTGAATCGATTTAGAAACGTATATCACGCAGAAAAATAGTTTTTCTATATAAAAATTAGGAGGCTTCATCCCCTCCTTGCTTTGCTTACCAGCTCCCGACTCCTAACGATGAATAGAGAATGAAAGTTTGTATGGATTTATTTTTAAATCTGCACCGATTTTTATAAAATTTGAAATTCAGACTCTTAACAATATTTCATTGAACACATGTTTCATGGTTTTGTAGAATTCATCCCCTAAGGGTTCAAATAAGGGGTTGAAATTTTATATGGAAAAATCTTTAAATCGCCACCGATTTTTATAAAAAAATTAATTCAGACTGTTAAAAATATTTTATTGAAAACGTGCTTCGTGTTTTTTTTAGAATTCAACCCTGTAGGGTGCAAATAAGCGGGCGAAGCTGCGCGCGCCCACTAGTATTTTATAATATAGGGGAGAGGGGGGCACATTCGAACGATTTTTAATCTTTGTGTCATATCTAAAAATTCTACAGTTTTTAACTTCTTTACTATTTCACAATGCTTAGTTCAACTATTGTGCCACAAAATCGTAGCTTCATATGTTGAAAAATATATAGGTTAAAGGTTAATATCAACTTTAGTAGCAGTAGTCAAATGTTCAAAGCTGCCCCCCTTCCGGGGTAGCATTGAACATATATGGGGCAGTTTTGAACTACCATCGAATTCAATGAAATTAAAAGACTTTTAAGTAATTTTATCAATAAACTTAACATTACAAACGATGGAGATCAAATATCAGTACCATCTTAACTGAAAAAAATAATACACCTAGTTTAATATTGCGATTGTACTAGTACTAATGTTAAATAACTTTAATATTATTAATATACTTTAAAAAAACAAAAAAGTAGCTTTGGCTTCGTAGAAGTAATTAACATTATGGGATCAATCATAGAATAAATCTAATATTATGAAAAT
>DWQW01003998.1:0-20951 GCA_018249695.1 Heliconius erato demophoon | reverse complement strand
ACCAAAAAATCTTTGTATTTACTTGATATTTCTTTCAAGATCGTTCTTTATCTCCGTGTTGAATTAATTACGACTTCTTTCAAATGACGATAACTTTTTTTTTAATGAACCGATTTTGATGAACTAACCTTTAGTATTTAAGTTGAGTTAAAACAAAGCAATTGGTGAAATTTTCAAGTAAATCGGTTCTGTACTTTCAGAGAAAAATGCGGACAAAAATATGTCGACAGACAGACAAGAAATTAAAAAAAAATCTTTTTGCTTTCTATTATTATTTTTAAGTGTCCCTCTATCCATTTTAGTCAAAATTACTAAATGTACAGACAAAATATTTTTACTGTCTTATTATATATAGAGATTAAAATGAGAAATACTATTTGTACTATTATTTTTATAGTATTGAACAAGAATGGCAATCGCTGAATTGATGGTTCTCACTTCTATATTATTACGAAGTAGTTTGCAAATCTAACAGTAACTATGTATATCTATTATAATATATACTTAATAAAAAAAAAACTTTATTCGTTTTCAGTCGCGCCATTATGGCTTAGAATAGGATAGCCCTGGTACTGGTGGTGTAAGAGGCGACTAGAAGACGCATGGACAGCCTTCGCCAGCTTTGGCAACGCTTTTGGGTATACTCGACCGAATTATTACCACCGTCTGCATTTATAACATAAGTAGTGGCTTTTTTTCAATGCGTTTCGCAACAGGTAATGCTGGGCTTCGGCGCCCAACCCCAACTCTTCCATAGAGTATGATAGCAGCACTGACAGATGTACATTAGAACGTAAGACGGTACCGAACGACGAGCTCTACCCTACGAGCACTTCCTATGCGGGAGAATCCCTCTCCAAGTCCAAAAAACTCAGGGCACCCGTCGAATTCAGAGGAGCACACAGTCATGCGCTTTAGAAAGCAAACGAGGCGTACGCTCCGCGGCTGCCCCAACTACCTTAATGGACTTTTGTAATATCTGCACTTCAACCTGAATGCCGTTTACCACTACTTTGAATTGATATGGCCAGCCTTGTTATAGACTTGAGCTTCTGTCATTTTGAAAATTTAGGAAGTCAATTTTGAAGGATCAACGATTTGGCTTCGTATTAATTCGGACAATTGTGTCCGATACTACGAATAACTACAGATGCCATGGTTTTTGACGATAAATTTTCTCACAGATTCCCTCCGCTAAAGTCCTGATACATGGCAAATTTAATGCGCACAATACCGATTAGCTTGGGTCCCGTACCACTGACCATGCGGGGAGTTGTCGGAAGTGGTGTTTGCTATGGCAAATAAAATGTCTGAACTGTTTGACTAATCTACTCGACTCCCAGACGTAACCCGTGCAATACTTGTCCTGCAACCTACCCGGAATCGCGTCAGTTGTCTCCAAGATCCAAGGCTGCAGTGGTCTGATCCATAGTGGACGTATACTCCGACAATGAGAAATAAACCTAGTTCAAATTAACCCTCAAAAGACGCTAGTTATAGCTTTAGTTTTAGTTAACCATTAAAATAACCCCATTTGTCTTGTTGTGCCAGCTTTCAAGAACCTTTTGTTGCTGCGCCCAGTATCAGCATCATATTGAGCATAATGTTTCGAGTGACTGTCAGTATCGTGATCATCTGGAAATCGAGCCCAAATTGGCCTCAAAGAAGAAGGGTGTCATCGGCAAAGTGAGACAGTACTTCACGCTAAAACTTCCCTTCGTTGTCCGACTGTCATTTATCTCAAAATTACGTGGAGGTATCAAGCTGAAATGAATATCAAATATTCAGGTCTACGGTCTCTTGTTTACGTTTTGTATGAAATTTGCCACAAAACTTATAGGGTACTTCCCGTGGATATATAATTAAAAACTTTGCCACGTAGTGATAACTTACAATAGAATTCAAGAGAAAAAAAAATCCAAAAAGTGAAAAGTTATTGGTATTTCATAGAGAAAGGAAAAAACAAACTTATATTTGTAGTTTTTCATAGAAAATAAGTGCATATGTCCGCAAACTTAAGTTTGTCAACTTTTATAAGTTGTACTCCTCGTTGACGTACAATTCTGAAATTGGTACGGACTCGCACTTAACCTGTTTTTTCAATATTGGTTAATGATAAAGAAGTTTCAATAAAACATACCTATAATCATAATTTGCATAACTTACATCGATCTATCAAGTGTTTGTATTACGTATTTATATTTGGCGTATGTTTTATAGAAAGGCTAGAAGGTGTGGGTATCGTATGTTGTTGGTGCTTTGTAACAAAGATTACGTGAGCTTAGTCAAGTTACGAAAGCACAATACAGTTCGCACTGAAATGAATTTAGCGCACTGTGAAGAGGAAGCAATGGCTGTTATAACCTATACCTAACTTTAGTTATAAGCACGCTAGAAGTGACATTTTAAAAGATTAAAATTATACTTGTTTTTTCCTGTTAAACATCTATTTCTGTCAAAAGACATAAAATTATAAATATTATTTATTTTAAAATATTAACGTTATCAATACCGGTATCTATAGATAGGCCTATCTAATATGCGAGTACATCCTGTACCTATATGGCACGCATCTTAGCGCATAAAATAGATGTTGTTGAATAAATATTGCTATTGTGAATTGCTATATAAATAACTTTCTTTTCTGATGGTTTTCTTTAAAATTTACAGATTATGATAAATGTCAAACATTTTAAATCTTTATATTATTTATCAGTATATTTTTGTAATTTATTTGTTGCAACTTTACACACGTTTTTAATAATGCTGGAACAGAAGACCCTGATCTATATGTACGTTTGTACATATAGATCAGGATCTTCTGTTCCAAATAAAGATCAGGTTCTTCAAAATTACGAACGACATTTCGTAAGTTTTTTCAATTCTTGTTAGTTTGACCTAGCATTTTTATTTGACTATCGCAGCTCGTGTTCAGACGCTTAGCAACAAGCTAGCGCGTGTTTAGTTTTACCCGTATACCTGTTCCAGCTTGTTTGGATCCGTGCTTTTGGTAAGACGCGTAGTGAAAGTGATTGCGTTGATGTCGCGTGCGCGGGCGCACCCGCCGACCTTGCCATATACGAACGCACGCCGCTGCGTCGCATCCATTGCACTACTTACCTTGAAACGCTTTTTTCTCCTGATTCGCCATAGTCCAAGCTAGCCGTGGATAATATGTTAAATAATAAAAAACACTTATATAACAATGGCGAAATTATATTAAAAATAATCGGGACTAGACTTCTTAGTCTAGTTACAAAAAAAATATTTTCTAATTTAAACAAATATAAAATATAGTGAAGAAACGATGTAATGGTTTACGTTATGTAATTTGTTTATAAGCGCTGTATAGTAACGTATAGCCGTCGTGTGTACCAGTGCTGACGCAGCGTAGTATATTGTTGTTATAATTGAGCGCGAAGAGTCACGTGGACTCGAGGACAAATCATATGCGATTGCAGTTTAACATTCACACTTAGATTGAGCCGTTCTAGAATCTTATCGTTGTAAACACGAGCGTCTTGCTCTCCATAATACTTACTTTTTAAATTTTATCTGATTATGATGAATCTGTTAGTTAGCGTATTTATTTGTACATAGATAAAGCCAGCTATTGCAATATTTATTTCTAAATAAATTCACTCTAATTCAAGAATATAAACCCGCAATTTATTTACCTGAAAACATTTTTTAAACTTCAAATTCTATCTAAAATTTTATAAAAGCTAAAAAGTTTTTGTTATGTTAATTTTAGTCATTGCATTTAACATTATCGAAGAAGCGATTAACTAATAATATTTTTGAGATAAATAAATAAAAATATTTGAAAAAAAAAGAACAAAATAATTAATGTAAAAAACATATCATATTTAATTCTATATGAGATTATGTATGTATTAGTATATTGGCAAATAATGCGTATTTGTTTCGGGGCCGAGGCGATAGAGCGGCCGACCTCTCCGCCCGCGTTCGCTTTATAACAACTAGCATTGAGGCATTTACCTTTCCTAGGTCGGACTTGTCCTCAATACAGGCTAGAAGCGTTAATATACACCGATGTGTGGAATGCTGTATCGGTTAAGACAGAAATTTTGTGCAACATATGCCTAAATCGACAGGTTAGTTTGCGCGAGCCTCGTCATTGCTAACCCCGTTAGCCAGATAAATGCTCTTATAATTATATTACTTAGAACATAATGTATCAAGTATGAGGCCAGTCGTGGCGCAGCGGCTCGAAGTGTGACTGTAAAACCGACTGGTTGTGGGTTCGATCCCGCTCGAGGAGATGAAATATTTACTTAAATTTATATTTCCATTTCCTTCGCTTTGGTGTCGAGGTTCAACGCGGCGTTGAGTTCTGCCACTCAACACGGAATGCCTCCAGAATTCGGCAGAAAAGGGGGGAACGGAGTGTCTTAACACTAGGTTCCCTCTGCCTACCCTGGTATGTGCGGGATACAGCGTGAAGCTATAATAAAAAATAATAATTACAAGGACTTATTATTTTTTTGGGTATATGTAAAATGTCGAGTATAAACAAATTAATTAATAAATGTCGGAATATAATTTTTCTAACACGTTATATCGGTTGTGCTCAGCGAACAAATTACAATATTTGTTAACGATGATTGATAATGTCAAAACGTAGCATTTAATTATTGTGTTTATTCATAGCGTGTATTTTTAAATACAGCAAGAGACAATTTAATTAAAATTTAAACGTTACGGTAGAAACATTTTTTTTACAATTCATTCATAAATTGTAATAGTATGGCATGTAACCTATGTATGTATGTACCTGCTCTTTTGTAAGTTACCTTTAAACTTCTTGCATAGAGAATTATACGTTTATTTATATTACAACTCCTTTCCTAATGTTTAAGAGTTGTTCTAAATTTTTAATTCTAAATTCTCTTAAAATACATATCGAAACAACTTATAAATAATATATACGTATGTATATGAAGTAAAGGATTAGGATTCCGTATCTCATAAGTAAAAAACAACACTTATAGGATCATTCTGTTTTCCGTGAGAAGTGAGGCACGAAGTGAGCAAATTTGGAATGAGGAAAAATTAAAGTTACACAGTTACAATATAGACATAGAAAACAACTAATTATAAACTTATATTTGTCGTTTATTGCATACAAAATGGGTGCATACGCCGGCACACTTATATTTGTCACTTATATAAGGTGTACTTCCTGTTGACCCACAATCCTGAAATTTATATGGAACCCTCGTTAATCGAGCCCGACTCGCATTTTTAAGTAAACAAAACGAACTGGTTATATTGTTTACTTGAGGTGTAATTACATGTTTGAATCAATATCACATGATCTTCAAATATGGTTTTTTAAAGTCATACTTAATAGAACTTTAAATTTATTTACTATAGATATTGAATGACGCGCAAAGTCCGTTTATTAATAACAATGGATTTTTTATTAAGATAACATACAATAATTGTAAAATTTGGATTTTCCCAGCAATTAAGTGCTTTCGGGACTCGGGAATATCCCAGTATAGTGTCAGAAGATGGAATTTCCTGTCGTCACTGATAAAATAATCTATTTTGGTTCAGTGTCGTTGCGTTACAATTAATATATATAGAAATGACGTATAATGTACGTAGATTTACTCGTTAAGTTCATAAAAAAATATTTTGGTAACTATTTTGGTATTTTAACACATTTGTTTATTTTCTAACATTTTCAGAAATCATTAATTTGATACATAAATGAAAAAATATTTAAAATCAGATTGTTATTTATGAAATAGTGGCCAAGGATTGTAGCGGCGGTGGATCACTTATCCAGGTGACCCATACTCTTGTTTGCTTTACCTTTTAATTAAATAAATCAAGTGTCTCAACTGATGGTTCCAATTTCCATATATGCTAGATGAATTATATTACAATATACATTTGTATTTTTCTGATTTAATAAAGTAAAAAGTGACATAGCACCCCATCAATGGTCACTAAACGAAATTGACAGACGACAATAGACCACAAGCAGAGAACTGTCACATATCACCAACCAGGTCCTCACTGCCAGCTTACTAAATTAAAAGATACCCATAAACATATATATGAATCAAATAAAGCAATTATAAATGCTATTAGCTATAATGTACGCGGTCACAATCCTCCCTTGAAGCACGCTGACGTATACCGTGTGACATTGAACGCTCGACCCGATTAAGCACGGCAGATGAGTCGCGAGGTCGTCCTCCGTCTCGCTCTGGCGTTGTTCACTTATCGCCCCCTTATTCTGAAACTGTTATCTGTAATTAATAACTATGTTGTGTTGCGCCTGCGCATACTCGCACATACTTCCTAGAAAATGTTGTGTAAGGGCTATTTAATCTGTGGCGACCAGGAAGTCCTTTTGTTTGTTATCGCGATTGTCATAAGTGATTCGTTCCTAATTAAATTGTATTATATTTTGTATTTGCAAGCTAATTAATTTTGATTCTCAATAGGTAGTCTTTTTTTTGTATTTCACATTCGTTGTAATGGATTGTCTGTTTTGTTTCATACTCTGCTATGTAAAGTTAATAATTAATACATTATGTTAAACTGATTAGTGATTGCTTAATGTACAAACATAAAACAACAAAAGTATATTTGATTTTGAGTGACGTTTAATTACTACGTCTGTGTTATTGGCAATAGTTTAGAATAGCCTTTGATTTTACTCATAAAAAGTATGAAAAATATGTTTTTTCAAAGCAAACAGTGAGATGGCCCTGATGGACTTTATTGCGCATTAAATCTCAGTACTTTACCATGGTACTAGGTGACATATATTCATATTATAAGTTATTCTCGTCATTGTCCGTACCGGATAAAAGTTACATTGTTGTTTATATACTATTAGTTCATAATTGAGTTTGTTATATAAATTTAATATTTTAATATTTTATTTATATAATTTCTATTACCTTTTTTCTTCAAAAGTAGATATATTTAAGTGTGTGGCTTATTAATTTGTAACGAGTTAAAGTGGTAACAACCCGACAAACATATATGGCGGCACTAAATCAATACAACAATAATGTAAATCGTCGCGATTGTAATCTTGGACGCGGACGTATGATGTCACAAACGAGGCCTTGCAGAGGTAGCGAAACTGCTTATTATTATAAAACTAGTGGAATGAAATATTATCATTCTTCAGATTCTAAAATCTGCATCTAATTATGACAGAAAAGGACAAATTTTTGTATGTTAAAATATTCAATATAGTTTTAACATTTTGTATTTCTATTTATAGTGCTATTGCCTACAATTTTTATGTATTTAAATTTGAATTGATTAAATAAGTGGGTAAAATTCCATTGATAACAATAACGTTCAATGTGCTACTTGTACTGACGTAATTAGTACCTAAATTTGTACATAAACTAATAAAGAGGAGGCCAGTTGTGGCGCAAGGGCACAAAGTGTGACTGAAAAACCGACTGGTTGTGGATTCGATCCCCACTCGAAGAGATGAAATATTTATTATAATTTATATTCCCATTTCTTTGCTCTGGTATCGAGGCAAAACGCGGCGATGAGTTCTGTCACTCAATACGTAATGCCTCCAGAATTCGGCAGAAAGTTGGGAACGGAGTGTCTTAACACTAGGATCCCTCTGCATACCCTGCTGTGTACGGGATACAGCGTGAAGCTGAAAACATTTTTAGCAAACAAAATCTTTATTAAGATTATAGGAAATCAACTAGCAACAACAGCTGATTTCTGAGCAAAATGCCCATTACAGGTATGTCGTTACATAAGCTTATAAACTAGTTATATAGCAAACCTACGTGAAACATCTATAAAAAATAAGAAAAAGTAACATTGGCGATCAATAACATCGATAGAGACGCTTTAAAAGAATGTTTACATTAGGATATTTTCGACTAGAGCTGGCAGACACTTCAATCTTCGTTACAATGTTTATATGAGAAAATTCTGCCTAATAATGATGACTTTGAGGCCAGTCGTGGCGCAGCGGCACGAGGTGTGACTGTAAATCCGACTGGTTGTAAGTTCGATCTCCACTCGAGGAGACGAAATATTTACTTAAATTTATATTTCCATTTCTTTGCTCTGGTCTCGAGGTTAAGCGCGGCGTTGAGTTCTGCCACTCAACACGCAATGCCTCCAGAATTCTGCAGAAAGTGGGGAACGGAGTATCTTAACACTAGGTTCCCTCTGCCTACTTTGCTGTGTGCGGGATACAGCGTGAAGCTAATTAGATTAGATTAGAATTGTGACTTTCAATGAAGCGAGTTGTTACGTACATATATTTTTGTATATTATTTGAACAGTTTACTAATATGATAGCGAGTGGCTGCGGTACGTTTAAAGTACGAGCGTATGACATATCACGTGTCACTACACAATACGAATGCTAAAGAGTGACGCAAAAGGCAAACGAGTTACAGTAGATTACGACACTATTTATTATTTTGCGGACACTTATATATTTTTGCTTTTGTGTGTAGAGTTTTAAAACTGTTTAAACATATAAGTAACATATTAATACGTGGATTAATCTTATTGTATATTTAATTGATTTAATGTTTGACAATTATTTAAACGATTTAGTTTTTTTTATCTTTTCCCTTTTTCTTTCTAAATTTTATGATATAGTTCTTGGACATGATGTTTGCAGTTTCAGAATTCGTTTATTTCTCATACAGAATTAACAATTCACTTTCAGAGAAAAAAAAATATACATATATATAATAAATTCATATGATAATTATTTTATCCAATTGTAGACGCTAGTGTATTACTTTTAAGCTATTTGACCCTTTTTTGTAAACTTACCAAGGAAACGTCAATACTTTTATATCGGGGAAACCCCAATATGTAAACTGTTACCCGATTAATATTTAAACCAATGTTTAATCAACAAAATGTCAATGTATTTTACAATGATTGCGATATAAATGTAAAATAAAATCTTTTAATAACGAAGTTTATCATCTAATGAGGTTATACACATACATGAGCTGGACGTATCTGCGTCTTGTTACAATGACCGCTAGTGTCTAGGTATGCGCGCGAATTAATAAATCAATACTTATATCGCTTTGATAGCAGTTCAGCTGAAAACTATTGACTCTTACGAGTCGATATTTACTGCATATGTGCGATGATTGTAATTTTCTTATTATGGTTAAAAACTAATTGATTAATTGAAAATTTTGGTTACTTTCCCATGAAATAAAAATATTGTTGGTCTAAATGAGATCTTGTGCTGAAATTAGCTATATTTTTAGAAATACAATATTGTTGATAAATTAATAATAATAAAAATGTACCTACATCATTATCAGTTCTAGGAATGTATTCATTAAAAGAATCGTAATTTGTTTCACTAGACTGGGGAAGTACCTGTACATATAATAAGTGTATCATTTACTTATGTCATTTAAACCCAAAACTATCGTGTTTAGTTGAATTCTTCCTAATTGTCTTAAGATATTTCAAGATAAAACTGTATTTCAAACAATCGGCTTTAATAAAAAAAAGAAAAATATTTAAATGAACGAAATATTTATAAATCAATGTAGAAATTACGTTTTCATCGAAAAATTTAACATAATTTTACGTCACAAGCAGCCATTTGTCCTGAAACTAATGTATATAGGTCATGACGGCACGCAGATCATAGTCAGAGAAAGACATGATTAAGATAAAAAATATAAAAGCGGCGCCCGACAGACATTATTATATAAGGATTCGTCGTACGCAGTGTTGCAAATGAAATGATGTTCTAATTAACTTTAAACCTCTTTAGCGTGCATGTTACTTTTATAACTGATGCTGTAAAGAACTTCTTTTCAGCTTTACAGTTTGTTTCGCTTATCTATAGTTTATTAGACTGAGAGGACCTAGTGTCAAGACATTATGTTCTTCACTTTCCGGTCAAATTAATGACTGCTTAACATTGTTGACAGTTTATTGAGAGGATCATTTTATTTAACACTGATATAAGAGAAAAAAAGTAATTGAGTTCTCAAGCTAAATTTTATATAAAATATCCAGTGTCTGTTCTGTAAGAAAGAAAAATAATAACTTATAAAATTAATTTAACCACACACTGTATCTCTAGCGGGGTAGTCAGAGAAAATGGAGCGCTAAATACATACTTCTAGGCCTCGTCCACTTTCGTCTACCTTTTCAAATATGCCCCCCTGGAGGACCTCATGTAGTACCTTCGATGCTGTATTTTAAATATTGAAGGTCAATCGAGTTGTCCCACTAATTCTTTTGCCGCTTACTTTTTATTTATAAATCTCTTGCTATTGTTTCATCATTTATTCCTGCGATGTATCCAAACAACCTGATACGTTCTTCATTCTCACCGTGACGTCCTCGCTAATACCTGTCATTCTGTGTATCTCTTTATTGGATTCGATCCGCTAAACTCACTCCGCATATCCTATGAAGAGATCACATCTCCACAGCATTCATCTTTCTTCTATTCTTCTGTAATAACCACGTTCCGCTGCCGTATAACAGAATCGATACTAACACTAGATTGAATATGGTCAAACGTGCAACGGTGCTGAATTTCCGCCGTCTCATTAATGCAGGTAAGGCGAACAGTTAACTCTGTTACCAGCAGGAATACATCTATCCACATCCATTTCCATTCATCCATCACTACTGAAAAGCACTTCTCTGGTAGACCACTTTATTCACTTGTTCTTATATCTTACCATTTACGCCGATCTTTTTAATATCAAAACCTTTGTTTGTGTTGTACTCGCATTCAGGCTTAGACCATGATTTTCACATTATTCTTTCAGAGTGGTGACACAATATCTGCAACTCGTATTCTGATGATGCAATGAGCACTGCATCATTATCATCACACAGCAAGTAATTCACTTTCAAGTACTATCACACCCATGTTACTTCACGTTTCACTCCTTGGAGACAGTTGACAAATTCTTCTATAACTCCGGCGACGGAAGCCTGTTAGACACGTCTTGGAGTCAAGGGTGGTGGGTCACCCTTAACGGTTTCCTCAGACTAGCCCTGATTAGAGTGGAATGCCGCGATCGTGTATCGCCCTCTGATGACCCGATCTCGTGCGGCGGATGACGAGTTCAGCAGTAATCTTCATCACCCTTTCCGCTACATCTACAAGGTTAGGACACCATGATGCCTCACTAACCTCTGGCGCAAAATTGGACGAAGTGCCTCTATCATCTTCCAGCAAGTAAATGATGTTGCCAGCCGGGACTCCCACACTTTCAATGCAGCATCTTGCTCCTCCTCATGTAGTGCTGACCTTGCTGACGCCCCGGACGCAAGGTCCTGGCGCGGGTGATAGATTGACGCCAGAGCAATCGTGTCCAGGTCCCTTGACAGCACGAACGCCGCCTCACCGGAGATGGTCCTGTATCTCCGTAGAGCCATGAAGGCAAACTTCCTCTGCGCCCGTCGTAGCAGGTCAACGTCCTGCCGGTTGCCGGCCCGCTGACGTGCCAAGGCCGCCGTTGTCTTCAAAACTTTCGGTACCAACAACCCTCCAACCACCCATGGTCCTACCCGCCCTTTGGGCATACGGACCGAAACATTGGAGTCCGCACCGGTACTTGCGTTTGTTTCACAACGTAGCTCTTTCCCAGTGCGGATTCTTGACTCCTACAAATCTTTATCCTGTCCCTTTACTTGCCAAGTCTCCCCCTTCTGGGGCTTGACGTCACATATATGTTACCTCGCGTCCGAGCAGACATAGTGCAAGATTCAATGTCCTGTCTCTTACAATGCCATCCGTGCGCAAATGCTCGCAGTCGCCTGTAGCCTTCAGCTCTTTCGGTACCAACAATCCCACCACCACCTCATGGACCTACCAGCATCTTGCTATATGGTCCGAAACACGGGAAGTGTCAGCCGACCGAAGTCGGCCGATCCACCTCTTGACTCCCATACAAATATATCTGTTCCAGTCCCTTATCTGGCTCCCTCCCTACCTGGTAGGGCGGCCTGCATCCAGCCGCTATTGCGGAAACGCCACGCCACGTTGCTTCGTCGCCTGCTCCATTTTCCTTATAATCTCGTTCCAGTATGCTCTTCCTCTTTTGCCAGCCATGCGCAAACCTGCGGAAGCACCTGAAGTTCTCCTCGCAGGATACGAAATCGCAGTAATGAACTGGTCCTGCTTCCTCCCGTGTGATCCCATCCATCATCTGTACCCGTAGGTCCCTATAGAGGGGACACTCAAACAAAACATGCTCCATACTTTCGTCGCTCTCACCGCAGAAACACACACTAACCTCGCAGAGCTTCATATCATACAGCCGTTTCCTAAAGCACCCGTGACCTGTCAGCATCTGGGAGACCTCATAGTCAGGCTCGACCCACACAGCGTTGAGACGAGCCGACACGTCCGGGAAATACCGATAGAGCTCCCTACCCTTCACCTCACCGTCCCATCTCTGTTGCCATTCGGCAACAGACTCCTGCGAAAATTTGGATTTCTTCGTCCTGAGCTCATCCCGAGCGAGATGATGCAAGTCATCCAGCCTGCCCACTCGCTTCACTTCAAGGTCCGCCGGTAACACTCCTGCTAGCACTGGAAGTGCCGCTGAGCTCACCGATCGGTATGCCTTGGTTAGCAGCAGCTTTCGGTACCAACAGTGTAAAATAGTCCCGAAAACTCCATTTGTTGTCCAAGACAAGTCCGAGGTACTTCATGCTCCTTTTCACTTCTACCCTGACATAGCCGATGACGATGGGGGCCTTTGGTGGAGCGGCCCTCTGAGAATTGCCTCAGACATATCGAGTGCAACCTTCAGGCCCAGTCGTATCAACCCGACGATATGAGCCACGCCTGCTGTCGCAAGCACTGCTGCCTTGCGATAGGTCCTCTGCTGCGCCATTACCAGCGTGTTATCAGCAGCGCGTCATGGTAGAAGAGGACCTATACTCCTGACAGGCTGTTACCCCACAACATCCAGTCGAAGCCGATTCCACAGGATGTGACCCAGCACCGACCCAACACCGCATGACACCTCCCAAATGCCCCAGCCAGAGCAAGTCTCCTCTCACGTTGTACCGGGGTAATATGTTCCATAAATTTCTTTCTCACAACCCTGTCAAATCCCTTTTTTAAGTCCACTACGGTATAGGACTTTCTTAAACCACCAAGATTTTTTCCGTGATTATGCAGAGGGAAAAGATCTGAACCGACACCCACTTCCAGGTCTATCTGTGACCCTTAACTTTTATACAAAGGCACCTGGCGAAATGTTTGAGATGTCACCTGATTTCCAGCATAAAATCAATGCACATAAACCAGAACAAGTACAAGATTCGTGGCCCACCATATTTAACCATCTCAGCAGTAACTCCACTTGCTCCTTCTGTCTTCTGGATCATAAATATTGTGAATATTGTAGTTCAAATATATAAACAATTAGCCCGAAAAACATTTTTTTAAATTATTTTTATAACAATGCCAAAATTAAGTCAAACGATCATTATAAAAATGACGCTCTCCCTTCACGCTGTATCCCTCGCACGGCAGGGTAGGCAGAGGGAACATAATGTTAAGACATTTAGTTACACATGTACTACCCATTTTCAAAACATAGCATGTTGAATCGTACCGGAACTCAACGCTGCGCTTTGTCTTTTTTACTGGAGCGAGTAAAAAAATGCTGGTTCCTTGACTATTAAAAGTGAAAATAACTTTTTACCACTAAATTTAATAACTATCTAGATTTTAAACATCTAGCACTGAAAAAATATATGTATTTGGATGACCAGCTAAACTAAAGTTGCAGCGTGCCGTGCCCGCCGATGTCCAAGCCACCTACGAGTATTATATATGAGCGTACATTATAATTTCTAGAAAGCATTGCCTCGAGTTCATTTGCTTAAACTTTCGATTTGTTATGAATTTTTAACTCTGATTTCTCTTCTAGTTTGTAATTGTGTTTTGTTTATTATTAACAGCAAGTTCATTTGTTAATATATTTATATGTATTTGTTTGTATATTTAAAATAAATATGATTGTAATTATTTATTGATATTGATTTATACTGTTTCAAGCTATTATAATTATGTATATCAATATATCCTATCTATTCTACGTTACTTTTACTGCTTCGATGACGATACTTTCTTAAAAAAAGATTACATTTTCCTTACTCATTAATTTAACCGCAAAAAATAACTTTAAATTAATGATTGGGAACATTATTGAAAATATTATTTATTATTTCTCTATTTCTAAATTAATTAAAACAAAATAGCTATTTTAATAAATTAATTACAGATTAATTAATATAAAATAATTTATTTGCAACGAATGTTAACAAAATGACTGTGAACATCATAAGAAATTAATGTTTTATAAAGTGATACAAATGTGTGAATTACGTAGAGCGTGTGATGCTGAACGAAATGAACAGCGCGTATAAATTTCCCTAGCGTTCCCACACATTGACGTTGGCGCGTTCCTACGCAAGAACCTTCCCTGTCCGTGTGTGCGTGCAGCGTAGCAGTCCACGATTGTTTGAGTGCACGTAGTCTAGAATACATTTGTACTTGAATTATATTGAAAAAATATACTTATACCTTATTATCATAACAATAAGGTCTATAATGCTGCTGTTTACAAAACGTCGGCCGAATATCGTAAGTTGTGCCATTGTACCGTATTGTTTCATGTTTACGCGTCTCTGTGTAGTGAGGTTAAGTAGAGCGGCTTTATCTCGGAACAAAGATTTCCATAGAGTTCGGATTAATTAAACAAATATATATCCAATAAATTAAATGTTTCATTTTAATATAGCCTATTCCTTTTTTTTGTAAACAAAACAGTTTTGATACATTAGCGGATAAGATTATATAGTGTTGTTTTTACTTATCGTGATGATATCGATTATTTTCATGATGATAATCGCATCGATTGTAAGGAAATTTGTAGATTATTTAATCGTTTCTACGATATTTATTGTAAATAAAGCGTGCAGGAATCAAATAAAAATATTTCTACGATTAGTGCGCGTTGCACAGGCCGGAGCGTCGGCCATCCTAGTTTAAATGTCATCGAACGGGGTTTCATAAGAACGTCAATCACGAGCGGTCACCTACTTTCGCGATCGACTGACGGCGATTAGTCGACTACGTACATTCACTGAGACCTCAACTCGCCTCCACGCAACAATTGTTTCTGTAGGAATCTTTTATTTATGGCAACGCGGAGCTGCGCTGGTGTGCGTGGGCAGCGAGCGACGGCGCCCGTGTCTTACCTGTGCCGATAACCAGCGCACACCAAACTCTACATTATCCAGTCGTGATAAGAGCGATATTGGAGCGGCGCGGGGCGCGACAGAAATGCTCTACCGATAATAAGTCAACGCTCGAACTCGCCCGTTTGACAGGATTCCAGCCGCGTCTGTCCCTGTTTGTTTATTGTAATCGGTTTGACAATGGGCTTAAGGTGCGGTTTCCAGTGATGTCGGGCGGCGGCGCGGCTCCCCGCTACTCCCGTGTTTGTGTTCGTATGATACGTCACTGTGTACCGGCTTACTGTAGATTCGCCTCTTAGCATCCATAATTGCTCGGCGTTCGAGCTACTTTTAAAGCTCTTTGTTCATTAGTTTCGCGTTGATTTATATAATTTTAAAACACTTGTTACAAATTGTTTTGCATGCATAACTTATTCGGTTTATGGTTTGATGAAATGTAATGATTTGCATTATTGCGTTGCGGCTGTACGAAATTTTATCGATCTACTATATAATTGGGAAATAAATACTATAATCAATTAAATATTCACTTTTTTATATCTATGTTTTATATCTATAATAACTAGCTTTCATTACATATTAGTTATTATTTTCAAAAATTTAATCTATTGATTTTGTAACATTTCAGGAAACGATACAAATAAAGTGTTTATAACTCCGATAATCTGCAGATAACGGAAGGTCAATGAGGAGAGTCGATCGCATGGCGGCTTAATGACGCGCCGCGTCAAACGACAAGTGGGCGGTGCGGCAATTACGTTTAATCATTTTCAATACATTGCTGCATAAAACTATAAAGATGAAACAAAATTCCTTTATCAACGTTCAATGTAATAGCTACATTGCGCATCGTTCACGCGCGGCATTCCTCAATCTCATCGGCGCGACGGTCGGGGTGCGAGCTGCGCGACGTGGTGCCGTCTCGCTCGCACGCGCACGACCTCCTTGCAAGTGCCGCTCGCAAGGTCGGCCGCCTTAATTAATAAACTCACCGTAAAGTATTTGACTCGACCCGACCGGGACTACTACAATCTGTACAAGCCTTTGTCTAATTATTGACCCGGACTAGAATATTTTTTCTAATAGATCGTAAACGCTGACTTTTATATTTATTTAATTTGCATATGAACCACACTGATTGGAAATATATTATACTTTATAGTTTATATATATGTATATAAATTCAATAATTTATTATGAACAGGAAAAAAATATGCGATAGCTATCTAAGCATGTTTTGACAATACATAATGTAATGGTTGAAAATGATTTATTATTACAGGCTACTTATAAAAATGGATATCTATCATAAAAATTATATGGCCGACATTGAAATTGTAAAATTAAACAAATGTTGACAGTATAACGTTATAATTATAATAATATTGTTATTATTATATAATAATAATAAATCTTTAATTCAAACAGAAGGCAATGGTAGTGAGTTGAATTTATGGATACAAAAGATATTTCCTTGGCTTACGGGACAAAGAGCAGCGTTAAGCTCCGCTAATAAGCACAATTAATCTAAAATATTAAAAACAGAAATTGAAGAAAGATCTAAACTACCACTTGGTTATTGTAGTACATATTCGGCCATAAGTCGTAAGCGTACTTTAATTATACTTGTAAATATATACGTATTAGATTGTGTTTTGTTTACTTAATTGTTTCATAAAATTAATTATAGAAATGAATAAACATTTTATATACGTATACATACATACATACATACATTCACCAGTTTAAAATTTTAATATATTTTTTTCAGATTCTCAAAATGCAATTAAAATGTAAAAAATTGCAATTACTACTTTTAAGTCTTATAAGCATTTATTGTAATTAATGCTGTATATACATATACTTAGACAATATTCAACAATTTTTTTTCAACTTCACGTATCTCACTTATAACAGGATAAACAAAGGGAAACTAGTGTTAAGAAGTGTCTTACCCAACGTGCCGTACCCAACTTTCCGCCGAATGAGGCATTGCGTGTTGAACTCAACACCGCACATTGCCTTGTAACCAGAGCGAGGAAATGAAAATAATAATAAATATTAAATAATTTCCCCGCGAGTGGAAATCGAACCCACCACCGTCGCATTTACACTCACATGTTTCTGCCACTGAGTCATGACATGAATACATTCTCCAAGTCACTTAATGAGTTAATCCCTTAATAACTCGCCACGTGCCAACAAACACTAGCTCCATATGTCATACATATGAAAAAGTTGTTCGTAAAAACGTGTTTCGTTGCGAATCTTCCACCTGACAGCGGGCTGTCATCATCATCGTTTCTATTAGCACCTGCAGTGGGGTGCTCCGTATACGGTGACCTTGGAAATACTAGTTTAGCTGACAAAGTTCAAAACGCATTTTATGTTATAATTTAGTATGGCATGTGGGTAATGTTTGTGTTTTGCGACGTTTTTTTTATATTTAATTGGTATGGCTTAATCATTTTTATAACGTTTTTCTTATAGCTTCACGTTGTATACCGTGTATAGAAGGGTGGGCAGAGCGTACCCTGTATTAAGACACTCCGTTGCCATTAAGATCTTTCTGTTCCCCCCTTTTCGCCGAATTCTGGAGGCTATTATTTTTATATTATTAAGTTGTATTGCGAAGAGCTCAAGATAGAGCTCAGTGGCGTGCCATTGGAGAGGCCCATGTCCAGCAGTGAACTAGGACGGGCTGATGATGATGATGATGATGAAGTTATATTATTAAAAAGAGAAACAATTTTTTAGGTATTTGTTACTAAAGTGAATACATGACGAAGTTGTAATCGCTTACTAACCTCTTATACAACCAATTACAATGTTATATAAGTGACATGTTTTAAAATACGTAGTATGTATTTTGCATTTTCTTGTACAAGTTATTTTTATTTAAATAAATTATTATGAAGGTGCTAATTAAGGTAGATTATTTATTTATTTATATATTTACGATATTACGATACAAAAAGTTCAGATAGAACTCGGTTGTTTGTTTACAACTTTGTTAAATGACATTGCGTGTTGAGTGGCGGAATTCTACGCCGCGCTTTGCCTTGCTCCCAGAACGAGAAAATAAAAAATTAAATATTTCATTTACCGGAGTGAGCATCGTACCCACAACCGATGTGTTAACAGTGGTTTTGGCCCCTGTGCGATGACCGACTCAAATGAACTTATTTCGTTAATGTTTTTTATAACTATTTCTATTTTTATAATTATATAAATTTAAGTGTACTTAATATCCTTCTTAGTGTGGGATAAAAAAAAAACTTAAAGCTGCCATTTTCTAATGATCGACCATATATTAGTTATAAATATTCTTTTTCCGTAATTGTATTCGAATCTATGTACAACCATTCTATGTCGGCACGAATATATCACGATTGCTTCATATTACATATCTTTTACTTTTAATTATTTTTAAATACTAAAAATTATTAAAGGAAGTTTAGATTCGTAAAATCGTTTATTTAATGATACTGAAATATTATAATAATTTATCTTGAGGTTACATTCGTAAAGTGTTGAATACACAAGAGCGCTTTATAAATGTCGCAAATTTTTTC
This sequence comes from Heliconius erato demophoon, assembly GCA_018249695.1. Taxonomy (NCBI): domain Eukaryota; kingdom Metazoa; phylum Arthropoda; class Insecta; order Lepidoptera; family Nymphalidae; genus Heliconius; species Heliconius erato. The sequence goes on along the minus strand of DWQW01003998.1, from coordinate 2,091 downwards.
ATCGTCATTTTCAAGCCAATTTTCTTTAAAATTGCGTTCATAATTAATTATGCTTATATTTTTTATTTAAATATAATAAATAGTGTATGTTTTTTTTTGTTTGGTACAGCAAAAAATATTGTGATATTGAAATTATATTTAGATTGTCTGTCATAATATAGAAGTATTTTAATAGAATAAATGGTACAGTACCTACTTAATAGAGCTTTTATAAAATTCTTTTATAAAAAAATACTTTTCCTATGTTTTTTACGTACGATATTGATAACTGCACTTCTAACAAGAAGTTTAATTTTTTTTTTCAACAAAACTGTCAGTATGTAACTTGAATTGCGTAAATCGCCAGCACACAAAAAAAAAACATATTTTATACATATATTTAAAAAATTAACTTAATTCGTCAATCTTTTTTGTAGCTAAGTCTATTTTTGTGTGTATAAATTTAAGCGTGCTCAATGCTGCTTCGTTTATGGGATTGCTATATAACTAGCGGTTTTGCAAGTAACTGGACTGCCGCCGCGATCCGTGGCCGTGTTGACTGTTGAGTCGATTCGACTAGATATAGAGCTACAGAAATGCTAATAGACGTCCATTCTGTAATAATTTACATATAAAAATATAAAAATTAATTATTTTTACACCTTAAATACTATTAATAAATTTAGTTTGTGGTCATTTTTGTGTGCTGCTAGTAAATTATTTAATTAAAAATGTTACATTTTTGCTCAAGCTTTTAAACATTTGTAAAGAAAACTCTGTATAAGAATATATTAATTTAAAATCCATACATAATATATTTCACATTGTTTAGTTTAGTCTATTACAGTAGATTGACAACTACAACATTAAGAGAGATCAAAAAATCAGTATCCATTACTTAACAGCTGGCAACACCACATCACATCTACACATCATAATCTATGCGTACTCGGTCGCGGCTCACATTGTTACTTGCTTATGTAAGCCGGAGCGTCTTCCACTTTCGAATCAAGTTTATTGACACGGCAAGCTCGACAAATGCTGCTTAACAGTTACATCGTACGGCTTTACTTTGATTATATAGCCGTCGAAATGCGCGATCTTGTTCCTCTCAATGTTCCCATTTCGACCACAACCGGATCCGAGCGTGTACGGTCCAAGGGTGACGCTAAGTGAATCCGTAATGCATCATACCAATTTTGGTAATCATATATTTATTATTTTAAAGTGAAAAAGCTACCGCGACGACACCGAACTATATATGGAGGTAGAGTTTATTTATACCTACTTAGCATAGGTGAGTATGTATTTAGCGAGACTTGGGAAAGTCATCAATGACAGCGTGTTGTTAACGTCTAAATTTAAATCAAATGTCACAAACATAAGATGTAGTTATCAAGAGTCGTTACTCTTATATACGTAAATACGGATATCATGTTTTGACGACAGTAAGGTAAATAATAATATATAAGAAATAATTATTTATATTAAATTTATATATTTTTGTATTAAATGCTAATTTTATGTGTGGACCGAGTGTTCTGTCGATTTCTGTAGTCTAGTTGGCTCAAGCGCAGCCATTATTTTTTTAAAAGCTATAAATCTTTGCTAAACGACGTTGAAGCGACAAATTTGCACTCGCCGCTAAATGTTAGGTAATAATTAAATTATCTCTAAATAGCGGCTTCAATAGAATCAAGTGACTTGAACTTTTCAATGTCAATAATATGAAAATTGACAATTTTTTAAGTAAATGTCAGTTTTTTTTTCAAGTCAGCATTTACTACGGAACTTGGGTAGCGGAAATCGTCGATATATAAAGAATAATTATCGATACATATAAAAAATGTTTTAAAGAAAAAAATATATAAAACTTGTCAAATATTTCGCACTTGTAACAACAAGACAGTCTGTTAGCAAATATAGTGTTATATTTCCTTCTTTACTGGATTTAATAATAGTGTCGTCTACCGATAGAGTTCTAGCGCATGGGCAGCTGGGAGCAGAAGCTTTTTCGTATCACGATCTTATATACCTGTCATATAAGATTCGCCCACCAAAACAAAAACCAACAGTCGTGATGCGTAGAAGCTTCAAGAATTTCGACAACGA
>DWQW01003997.1:0-20952 GCA_018249695.1 Heliconius erato demophoon | reverse complement strand
CAGCAATCGCCAGGATTGGGCTGGAAAGAAGAAAAAGTTACTATAAAATTCCTAATTATTTACAACTATCTACATTACGTCGTCGCGGTCAGATTGGTACAAAAGTATATATAATAAATAAGAATTTGTAATGTTATTGTTAAATTATTATTATTATTAAAAAGTAGTTATTATTAAACAATCAGACCACGACACAAACTATTATCTACACTTTATTCAATAAGATCATGAAAAGAAAATAAATGACGCAAAAAATATCGACGAATAGTGAAAAAAACACCAAGTGGATTACAATATGTGATGTGCTGTAAAATTAAAATTAATATAAAAAATATAATTATATTACAAAAGAATAAAATCCTAAATAATATATGTATAAAATAAAGAGAAAAATTAATTTACACAGACAGACAGTGCGAAAGCTCGTGACAAGTGCCCAAAAACAAAGCGTTCCGTACACATAAGCGATAATTTGAATACGTACGAACCTTGTATCGTAAAGGGTTCTTATGAAGCTCTTTTAGTAAGCTTTTAAATTCCTATAACACTTTTACTGCGTCCTTTTTCCCGTAAAAGTGTCACTTGCAAATCACTTCCACAAAGAACCAAATAAATAATTGTATAAAATAGATATTTTAAGCGATTTTCACGATTGACATACACAATATGTATATATTTTAATTTGTCAATCAAATAGAAATATGTTGTTTATTACTTATTTAGAAAATGTATAATAATTTGAACGTAATGGGACTCGAACCCGGGCCTCCTGGAAACCGACCAGTGGTCGGCACTACGTTTAAATTTTTTATACGTTTTCTAAATAAGTATTTTTCTTTCCCAAGGTGGGTAATAACACTTTAAAGATGTTAAAAATGTTGGTTATTATTTTATTAGTTAAAGTATTATTAGTAAGGTATATCGAAAAAGTTTCTTATACACAATTTTTTTAGACAATTTTATATAATGCTCATTTGGTGCAACAGTGACGTATTTGCACTTTTTTATGAATTGTAAGACACAATTACAGGTTGTAAATAGTATTTCGGCATACATTGCTGAAATAATTTTTTTTGTATATGCTTACACTAATTGTAATATTGTAGTTACGTCTTTGTTGCACCAAATTAGTTATATGGTGTGTTTCTAATATTTGCATTTAAATTATTTTTTAGCTTCACGTTGTATCCCCCACAGTACCCTACTGTAGACAGAGGGAACATGGGAACCTAGTATTAAGATATTCCGTGGTTCTATTATGTCATTTCTGTACCCCACTTTCCGCCGAATTCTGGAGGCATTGCGTGTCGAGAGGTGAACTCGACGCCGAAGTCATTTATCCAATTTTTAATTATAATTTGACACTTTTCTTGAATTGAAGGAAATAAAAGGAATTAAGTGATTCTTGACCGTCGCTTTGAATCTTATTTAGATAAGAACTCAGTTTTTTTTTTCGATCTTGAGGTTATTGCTGCTAGCCCTATTGGCTTTTACAGCGACACCGGTGGGGAGGGAAGAGGGAACTCTGTCCCTGAAAAGAACTCAGTGAACCTAAATTCATTTTATATCTAACCAGACCGAAGAAATTACCGTGCCTTGTCCGGAAGCAAATTCAGCGAAACATTCCTAAGAAAGCTTTTATTTTTTTATGACATGTGCAGTTGTACATAAAACTATGTAAACTGTTAGAAAATAATAAATATTATTATAGAATGTTATGGACAAAAAGTGGAGAACAATATATCTTGACACCAGGCTCTCTCTGCGAACTTGCTACACTTATTCTGCTATAATATGTATCTCACAGGAGAGAGTCAGATAATACGGTGTTACGTTGACCTCTGCCACTCAACGGCTATTGTACAGCTCAAAAATTAGGTTCACTAGGTTCTTTTAACCTGTTGTACGCGGGAAACAGCGTGAAACTGATATTGGAATAAATTTAAATAAACTCGATACAGTACGTTTGTTTCAAACGCTGTAGTATTAAGTGTGAATTTCCTAGAAATTCAATAGGAAGCCATTTATTCTACACCATTTGTTCACTTGAAGAATGTGCTAACATGTGCCAACGCAAATCGCAATATGGTCCAGTGATCCATAGTGTTAAGAATGTAATAGAAGTGGCACAATTAACTTTTTTTACTATAATTACTATATTTATTAAGTATTTTTTTTAAAGTGGGAAACGGAAGTATTTTAATCGGAGTAGGTGCCACGTTCGTTCTACCTAGCTGTTATGTGCGGGACACGAAAATACAAACAAATAAATATTTTCTTTGGAAACACCGCCTATATCAGGGTTATGTCAAGACACTTCATTCTCTACTCTCTATCTGAATTCAAGAATGAGGCGGCGTAAATCTACGGTGGAGAAGTAAAACTTTACCACGAATGCGTTTCATACCTACAAACATTACGCTTACAGATCTACGATGGCTCCCATCGATCGTATGTTTATCATAATAAAAATGTCCTAATAGCCTTTATTTATTGTTTTTCACCTTTATGTATATTTTTATTACGGGGTTGATGAAGGGAACTTATTGCTTGACCACACAATATGTTAAAAATCGTTAAATTTATTATTTTAAGTAATTATTTAATTACTTGATAAAATCAGTAAGATTGACAAAAATATAAAATTAAATAAAATAATTTTAGTGCTGCTGATTTAAAAGTAAGGTTAATATCAATTTTCATTCAAAAAGTACATTTTATTCAAAAAGTAAATAATTAAGAAAGAAAAATTGTAGGTTCTTTTTATTTTACATTGCCAGTTCTAAATCACTTCAAAGCCTGCACAGAATCGCATTAAAGTACCACCATCTATTATTTACGGAAGAAACCAATATATCGGACAGTATTAGCTCGACGTTAATACATAATGTATATTAGATAGTATTTTTCTAATAAAATTCTTGCATTAGCCCTTTATATTACAGCATAGTATATATTTTATTTTGTTTCACGTTCTATCTCGCATGTAGTAGGATAGATAGACAGAACTTAGTGTTAACACAGCCCGGTTCCCACACACTGCCCAATTTCGAAGAGTTATATGGTGTTGGGTAACGGAACTCAACGCCGCGCCGTGTCTTCTTACCGGAGCGTGGTAATAAAAATTCATTGTTTCGAGTGGTAATTTACAGCAAAGTAATTTACGGCCCGTTTTCTATTATTTTTTAGTTTTATATTCTTTTTTCTCTCTTTTATTTAATAGATTGAATTTCTTTATTATGAATATTTGGCAGACCCCAGAATTGAACCCGCAACTAAATATGTCTGTCTATTTATATAAAACCAACATGATGATCGGGATTCCATTCCCATTCGGAAAAAAATATTCTTTTTATTTCCGCGTTCGGTTAACACTCCAAAGAGCGACATTGAGTTCCGCTACTCACCACGCATTGTCTCGAAAAATGGGAGTGGAGTGCCTTAACACTAGGTTCCTTTCGCCTACCCCGCTATATGAAGGATATAGCATGGATCTAAAAATACATATTTATGATGACAACTCAATATAAAACCCCTCTAGGAAATATAAAATTTAAAGTTCACCTTTTAAATTGTAACCGTAGTTTCTTATTGGAAGCAAAACTTGCAAACTACTTTAACTTTGTAAATCACAATCTATATATGAGATATTAATATTATTTTTATGAGATTTTATTTCATTATACTCATTTTTTAAACCTTGGTCTTGCTAGTAACAAGAGAGGGTGAAAAAACATAGTGTTAAGACATTCCGTTCCCCTCCGTACTTTCTGGTCAATTTTCCAGACATTGATGTTGAGAGGCGGAACCCAACGCCACGCTTTATCTTGTTTGCCAGAAAGAAGAAGTTTCCGAAGTACCGAAGAGGCTCCCGCACCTGTTTACATCCAAACTCTAATTTACTGTGTTACGGCCGTTTCTATTTTTATAATAATTTATGTTCCGTCTATTATGAAGTTGGTCGTTGTGATGCAGTAGAGAAACGTCTTAAAGTTATCGTAATGATTGTGGGTTCAATTTCCACTCGTAATAATTACCATATGCCACTCAACATTTAATGCCACAAAATTTAGGCGGTGAGTGAGAAACGAAGTATGTCAACACTATGTTCTCTCTATCACTCTGCTGGATACAACGTAAAGCTAAAAAATAACAATTTTTGTTTAAAAAGCACTCATGATGTCGTTTAGCTCTACATTCTGTCCTTATAACTTTCTAAAGCCTGAAAATCATCTAAATATATTTGACACTGGGGCTATCAATTTTAGTTACAGAATATTATAAAGGCGCGAATCACTTGTTTTCATTCATGTCCAAAATTTACGAGGGTCCTTTATATAATGTATAAATCTTAATAATTGTGTGGGGAAATAATAAAGTGATATATTACCGAGGAATTTTATTTGTGTTATATTTTAAACATTTCCGAGTACATGCGATTTTTTTAGCTTCACGCTCCAAACACTCCGTACCCATTAAGACATTTCCTGCTTACCGCAGCCTTTTCAAGACATTGCGTATTGAGTGGCGGAACTCGAAACCGCGCTTTGCCACGGTACTAAGGTTGGGCGGAAAATTAGGCGTCTAATGCCCATTGTGCCCACGTGTCTGATTGTGTGTCGTACTGCAAACACGGCGTTTGTGGAATCGATTCTCTCTCTTCAGTAGGTCACGAAATTTTGGCGGAAAGCGATTAAGGAATGTATTAACACTGGATTCTCTCTCTCTATCCTACTATATGTTGGGTACAACGTAAAGCTTTAGTCGTGTTTTTATATATTAAAAATGCATTACACGAATCTTTTCCACTCACAAATCGGATGTTACTCCAGACCTACAATAAACTGTGTACTTAACAATCGATGTCAAGTTTCAACGAGTTCCAAGTTGAACAGAATTACTTGCGTATGTCTCCAACAAATAATTTTTTAATGAATCTATGCAAAAATGTTGTCCAAAGATTCTTTTTATTTCTTTAATTTTTTTTTAGTTTCACCCTTTACTGACTGTTCAGCTATATGCTATCTTATTGTACCACGGTAGCTTAGTCCTAAGATAAAATTAATTATTTTCATTTTCTTAGCCTTACGCCCAGTAAGATACGGCAGAGAAAATTAATTTTAAAATAAATTTAAAATAAATTTTAAGACACTCCATTTTCTTTTAAAATTAATTTCGCGAAAAGAAATTGCACCCACAACCGACGCGTTCACAGTCAAGCGCTGACCCGCTTTGCTACAACGACCTTATTTAAGACAATTTATTAAGATTCATTTTTTTGCTTACAAAAAAAGAGAACACCGCCAATATTCAATACTAGTATAGAAATACTATTAAAAAAGAATCACTTTATATTTGAATAAGAGAACGCAAAATCATAAAATCTGCCCACTTTCAAGCTTTTGCCGTCGATGTCATTGGAAAATTAATTTTTATTTACTCTGTGAATTGGTTTTCGATATCAATAAACGACATTTCGTTTAAAAAATATTGAATTGTTTGTAGTATATTTTGATATACATATGTATCACTTTTTTATAGCGTTATGCGGTGTTTAACCGCGCTACAATCAGAGCCGGGAAATTAAAATAATTAATTTATGGTAAGAATTTTTGCTAACATCTAGCCTCGTCTAGAAAGTCTAGATACTCGTCTAGTCTCGTCAAGAATATTGCACAGTGTTCTTATATTTGCCATTATTTATTTCAGCCTACGTCTCATTTCCTTACAGAAAAGTTACCTAAAGAATTCGAATTCAAAATTTTAATGTCTATTGTTTACTATTTTACTTAAATAAATAGATTTTATATAGATATAAAGGAAATTCGAGGTATAACAGGTCGAACCCATAACCATTGTGTTTTAAAGATTGCGCAACGATGGTGAAAAAAAAACAAAATACAATCACACGTCGATAAAAATGTATATGAAGATATACATTTAATGTGATATGAATATAAATGTATTTTAGTTTTTATCAAATTTCATCTATAATCTACATTTTACATATAAATAGGTAATAATACCGAAAAATTACGATCAACTAACCTTTTTTAATGAAAAAACTTTTCCCTAACTACCTCCAAATGGTACTAAGTAAAAAGGGATCAGCAAATTTCATACTCTATTAGTTTCTGAAATATTATATTTAGTGTCAAAATAACAAGCTAATTTATGTCGACTGGCCAATTCTATCTTTTTGTGGGGAAACTGAAATATTATCTTATGGAGAAAAAGTTTTTATAAGTTTTTATAATTTCGAGGTACTTATTACAAATAGATATATTAAATATATTGAGTATGAAAAGTATTACTAAGGTTTAATATAATGTATGTCGATTATAATAGTGATATTTAGCTTTCTTTTGTGCTTTATCTATACTAATATAATAAAGCGGAATATTTTGTTTGTTTGTTTAAACGCTAAAATCTCTAGATCATTTTTGGTTTTGTATGAAAGCTACGTTCTTCAAAGTAAGTAAGTGTTTTAGGCTTAATAACATTATGGTGTTAGTCTTAGTTAGTCTTAAATAATAAAATAACAATAATAATGAATACTATCGAATTTCTTTAAGCGCATGCAAAAATAGTAAAATATATGTCAGTACATTGTATGGAAGAAATATTATTTTTTAATATTTCTAAAAAAAAGTCCGCAACAAGTCACAATAAGGCATTTTGTGACAAAAAAAAATAAATTGCAAGGTCAACATATTTCAGCTTTTTTTATTTGATAAAGATATTGAAACTTACGAGCGAAAATTATTCCATCATCAAGGAAATTTTATGCTTTGGCTTTTATAGCATTTAAACATATACTTTTTGAAAAAATGTAAATTTAAAATAATTCGACGCGACTGGTTGAGGGTTTGATTCCTACTCGAGGAAATTAAATAATGATTAATTTTCTGATTTCTTAAGTCCCCTCTGCCTCCCCGGCCATATGCAGGATACAGGGTGAAGCTATAAAAATATTCCCTACGCGCTACTATTTTTCTCATTTGAAGGTCCAGGGGACGTCTTCGTGGCTCAAATAAGCGCAGGGTGCCCACTCTTAGTTTTAAGGAACTCCTGTCCCCACTCTGCGTCCAATTTTCAAGTGGATTGTGGGGCTGAATTCAACACCGCAATTTACCTCCGAGATTTCTCCTTATAAGAGCGGAATTATGTAAATAATTTATTTCTCCGAATGGGAATTGACTCGCGACAGTTTGTTTGTGTTTTTGTGTGAGTTTACCAGCTTAGCCAGACGTACTACTGCGCTACAATAGCCTCATAGAAAGATATCTCGAAATAAACTTAAAACTATCCACGCTTGTATAAATTTCGCTAAACAATTAAAACTTGAACTTTACTCGTACGCCACTAACAAAGTAACAAACCGAATTGGACACAATTTGTCCCACTTGGAAACTTTGCCCGGATTCTTGATGAATCCAGGGACTTACATACATCATTACATGCAATGAAAGTTACCGAGCTACAGTGGCACAAAATTTGTGAAGTCGGTAGTACGAAGTCCGTATATAAATATAAGTAGCAATATAGAAAATTATTCGATTTTTATTCACAAAAATTAATTAATTATTCTCTTTCTGGAAAGACATAGCGCGGCGTGTAGTTCCGCAACGCAATGACCAACCTCTAATTCATAGTTATAATAAAGAACAGAGAAACGTGACACTAAGTTCTCTCTGAATTCCCTGCTATTAAATATCCACAAACAAAATCTATTATTATAAAAATACATACACTTGAGACTAATATATAGAGATAAAAATATATTTGTGAAAATTGCCTAAATCGTTTCGCTTTTCAACATTACGCTCTATAAAAACGTTGCCCTAATAGCTCCCGAGACATCGAATACATTAGCAGAATATTGTGGAAGAAATTTATATTACTTATAATAATACTAGCTATTTCTATCCTACCTTGCGTGAGTATTTTAATTAATAATCAGCTTCACGCTGTATCCCGCACACAGCAGGGTAGGCAGAGGGAATCTAGTGTTAAGGCACTCCGTTCCCCACTTTCTGCCGAATTCTGGAGGCATTGCGGGTTGAGTGGCAGAACTCAACGCCGCGCTTAACCTCGACACCAGAACGAAGAAATGGAAATATAAATTAAAGTAAATATTTCATCTCCTCGAGTGGCGATCGAACCCACAACCAGTCGGTTTTACAGTCACACCTGATGCCGCTGCGCTACGGCTGGCCTCAAATTTAATGGGTATTTTAATTTAAATTTTAATATTTAAATTTTTTATGAGTTTTTATTAACTTGTGCTTAACTATATACAAAAAAATAAATTTGACTCACTAATAATTATTGTATCATTATTAAACTTGCCAGTTTTACGTAGATTAGGTGGCAATCTAATTTGGTATCATCGAATTGGTCTGATGGTGGAACCCGGACTTAAACAGTGGAACTCCTCTTTTTACTAGTAAGGCCCATGTAATTGGAAGCACATTTATAAAATTAAAAGAATGTTTTTTTTTGTTTTCTAAAGTATATAATTTATTTTTGGAGGCAAAAAGGACCAAAATAATCATATTTAATTTTATAATTTTTAGTTACACTTCTTGTGAACTGACGAAAAAACTACTGGAAAAGCTCCGCTTTGCATTTTTAAAATTAATTTTAACATTAATATATGTATATTCCTCCGATTACGGATTGAATCTACTACCAATTACTAACAAATATTGCGTTTATTATCAAAGTATTTGCAATCATTTCAATGTTTTTTTCAAGATTTTTAAATATTTTTCGTTTTTTTTTTCAAGTTTTTTCTTTCCTACTGTGCCGCGCATATTGCACGGTAGAAAGAGAGAAGAGTAAACAGAGTTCATCCATTTTTGACCTTCATCCGTTTTCTTTACACCAAATTCAAGATATTTTAATTGAAGGGCGGAACTCTACGCCTAGTCTTGTACTACACATTGTCTTGCCAGAGCGGAAAAACATATTATTAAATTTAAGCTGTGACATAAAAACATTATTTCAAACTGTTTGCATATTATATAAGTAAGTCCGTCGATTTACATTATAATAAAATGAAATTTGTAAATATATATTTTTATAATAACATGTCAAAAAAGAATCTTTTCAAAGAAGAAACTATTCTAAAATATAATAAGTGATGTTAGAGTTTTTAATTTTTTTGTTATAGATATGTTTAGATTAGTAATAAAAGAATAATATATTTTTTGTATTTTTTCATTGTACATTAGATATCAGCAGATGAACACCTAAGTAATCTGTTCTATATAGTTGAGTGGGTAGAGGAAACGTAGTGTTAAGACACATCGTTCCCTACTTACCACCGAACTTTGGACGCATTGCGTGTTGAGTGGCACAACTCAACGCCGCACTTTGCCTCAACACCAGAGCAAAGAAATATAAATATAAATTTAAATAAATTTTATATTTCCTCAAGTGGAGATCGAACCCGCAACCAATCACATTATTAATGTTATTAATATACGAGTATATTATTTATTTGTTATTAATATTAATTATTATAATATTATTTTAAATACACACATTGATAAATAAATTAACATCCACACAGATCAAATACGTCATATATAAATATATCCTGGGCGGGAATCGAACCCAGGATCTATGACTTGGTTGAAGGAGACCCATACAATAACGACAAAATATGCCACAATAACGTATGTAGGTAACACGTTTTAATAAGCTTTTAAAAACATTTCCTTTTATAGCTATTGTTATAATAAGTAGCTATCATAAGTTTAGCCCATTTGAAAAACAAATTAATATTTTTTCACACACATTAGGCTAAAAACACATAAAAACGGAGTAAAACTCAAAACGGAGATTTAAATTGCAATCTGCCTCTATTATGAAATGATTAAAATAAGTATAAATATATAATAATATTTCCCAATTGGTGCAACGTTAAGTTTCTAAAATATAATCTTCATACATTGTCATATTTATTTCTTTAAAAATAAAAGTAATTACTGTATTATTGCACCAAATGAGTGTTTATATATTTATTTCTGAAGACAATCTTCACACATACATATATCCTGTATTCGTAATATAGACTAATAATCTCAGTTATATATTATTCTCCATTTCCCGTCGACCTTGCGTGTTGAGTTTAAGAACGCCAAAACTGCTCTTCGCTCACCCTTGTTGATCAAACGAAAATATTTACAATTTTATATTTAATAACAGGATTCGAACCATAAACCATCGCAAGCACCAGTTTACAGCTTCACGCTTTATCCCGCATTCGTCCGCATATAGCACCTAGTGTACATTTCATTTTCCTCCTGAAATTAATGCCCATTGCCGTTTGTATTAACAGAGCGAGAAAATAAAGACAAATGAAATATAATAATTCCTCCGACTGGGAATCGAACCAACAACTACTATGCATAAAGTCAGTCGCTGTCCCACTTAAAGGAAAGGAAAAATACATTTTTTGTTCTTATCTTTACACGGAAATTGATATGTAAAAGACAATTAGAGGATTTCCTTACTACTTTTTTATCTAGAAAATATAACTGACAAATAGCGCTCTTACAATGTTAGAGTACTTTTTATGCCTACGTTTTATATCTGGCTGTTTAATATCTAATTCTTAAGTTATCAGGCAGATATTCTATATTGTTGGCATAGAATTTATATCATAAAATAACTTTTTAGTAACAATAAGAAATGCAATTGCCTTTTTAATGCAATTTAAAAATAAATGTAATCTAAATACTTATTTCTTTAGTAATTAAAATATGTTTCAGATTTTAAATATTTAAAATTTAGAACATTTGGATTTTGGAACAGGGTTAGGAGAAGTCGACATTGTGTTCTAACACTCAAAACGCAATTTCACAGGTATACGTGAAAAGGAAAACAATGGCCATAAAATATAAATATTATAAAGAAATAAGCAACCCCAATATGATCATTGAAAAACCAGTTTTTTCCTATTTTCCGTATCCTGAATACTTCAAAAAAATGTGATGAAAATCCTCGCCCAGTGCTCCCCAACTCTTTCTAACTCATCCAAATGCCAAGTTAGATCAGCCAAGTTTGTGTGGACGGATGTCTGTTCCACTGTCAAGCAATCACTTCTGAACGGATTTAAATGAAACTTTGCAGTAATATAGCTTTTGTATCAAAATAACACATAAGCTACAATTTATATTAGATCTTTGTTTAATTTAACTTTAACACATTTTTAATAAACATTATTAATAAACACCAACATATTATTCAACATGTCACATAAAACAAAAACTATAGTCTATACCTGGTGAACAAAGCTGCGAAGAACCATGCCAAGGCGCATATGAGGGTCGCCCTCGTCTTCGTGCAGACGTACCCGGCCCTCAGAGGTTCGCATATCGCGTAGTAACGTTCGAAACTTATAGCTAGTATTGTAAGGACAGACGCGTGGGCCACTGTCAATTCTACGAACGGCACTGCTAGACCTGTGGGAGGAAAATTATTGTTTATTATATTTATTCTTATATAGATGTCTGTCAATATACTTAGTTATGTACATTGACGTAGGAGTAGGGAGAGGAGATGGTCCGTGCCCACCCCAGAAATTTAAGTAACAAATAATTTGTCTTGTTAAGTTAAGCAAGAGTCCAGATTTCCCTAGAAAATATAGCTAGATATGCGAATGGTTTAATATTTAATGCTATTATCATTCAGTAGAAAGTTCCTGGCTTCATGCGCGATGGTTGTGGGTTTGTTTCTCACTTTATCAATTTCATTTACATATACATTTTATGTGGATTTAGAAGGAATTCAATTAAGCCGCTTTTAGGAAAAACACTACTTATTTAAATTTCAAACCACAAACTAAATAACACATATAGAACACAAATAGACTGACGTCGTAGTTCGTCTTTTTCCTTTTCTTTTTATAAATAGGAAATAATACTATCTATCTTTTTCTTTTACACTTAATTAAGTAAATATACATACATATATCATAAAATATACAATAATATATACACAAAAGCTAGAAAGAATTAAAAAAAATTAAGTTACGTCTTATAAGAGCGTGGAAGTGAAAATAATGCCAACAAACGGAGATCTAATCCAGAAGTATCGTGACCACAGTCAGACGTGTCCCACAGTGTCACGCTGGCCTGTCAGATATAAGTAATAAAATATATATTTTATCTTGCATACTACAAGATCTTATACAAATAGACTTAACACATACTTTTTCTGCTTTCATAATAATTTTTCAAGCACTGATATTTAAATACTAATTTATATGGAAATAACTCTACCTTAATTAAAAATTAAATCAGCTTCACGCTGTATCCCGCACACAGCAGGGTAGGCAGAGGGAGCCTAGTGTTAAGACACTCCGTTCCCCACTTTCTGCCGAATTCTGGAGGCATTGCGTGTTAAGTGGCAGAACTCAACGCCGCGCTTAACCTCGACACCAGAGCGAAGAAATGGAAATATAAATTTAAGCAAATATTTCATCTCCTCGAGTGGGGATCGAACCCACAACCAGTCGGTTTTACAGTCACATCTCGTGCCGCTTCGCCACGACTGGCCCCAATAACTCTTCCTTCTACCAAAAAATTAATTTAAAACGTAGTAGGTACATCAACCGCTGTACCTACTACGTAATTTGTACACACAAAAAACACTAACTATAAATTAAGCCCGTATTTTGTCATGGTCTTTTAATTATCTATTACTATATAATGTAGGCATGTCCTTCAAACTAATTGTGATATTTTGGCTATTTTTTTCGTTTCGTTTCGATAGCATATTTTGATATTAACAAAGCAGTAGCGTTACTATACATTTTAACAATATAGCTTGTTTTTACAATTGTCAACTCGTGCCTGCCGTCAGTGGACTTTTATCAATTTCATTGATATTCGACGAGAAATCGTTTTTAAAATATCAGCTAATCAGAGACTCGCACTTTGATCTATAAAACATCAGACAACTTAAAAGCCATTTTTAATTTTTATTATGTAACAAAAAACAATTTGTCCGCAGGTTTACCGTACCAAATATATAAAAAACTAAAACTAAAGCCTAAAGCTTAAACTTAAGCCTACTCATAGCCTAGCCTGCTAATGAAAGTTGAATTTCAGTGTTACCAACTAACTTTCAATATTTTTGGACTGTAAGAATTTTGTGAGGTATAAAACTCTAGTCTTCTCTATTTATTTATTTCAACTATAAATCATATTTTTATCATATTTTTAGATTATCATATTTTAAGATTACCTATACAAAAACTACGACCAAAATAGATGTAGTTAGCACGTAAGGATTATAAAAAAAATATTAGTTTGCTCTGGAAATTGTCAATATTAACAAACAATTTACGATATTCAAAAATCTAGATATTCTTATATCAAATACACTTTTGTAAGTTTTTTTTTATTTTGGAAGGAGTATGTCGCTGCCACCGACTCGGAAAGCAGTTCCACTGAGAGGAGCCGACAAGAAACGCAATAGTTGATATTTTCAATATTAATGAAAAAAGATTCCTTTGCTCTCAAGAATAGTGAAATAATATTGTGAGCCATTTGGGAATGTTTTCTATCCATTAAAGAGAAAAGAGAGAGAAAGTTTGTTTTTTTTTTGGTATTGCCATTGTTTACCAGGTTTATTCAGAAAAATTCAGAAATATGTACCTCCATTTTTTATACCCACTCAATAATATTAAATAATATATGAAAAATAATTAAAAATAAAATAATTATATAAAAAAATAAACCCTTCACATGGAAAACGCTATAAAAAACCACATCTAAGTACAATATATTTCATTTTCCGCCATATCATGCCCTCAGTCAATAAAATCAGCGGCGGCAGTCTTAGAAAATAATCGTAAACCCTCTTATTACGCGCGCGGATAAATACGAATACAATGTTCATTTTTCACAGCTTGTCAATTATTATTTTTTTCCGTAGTACCTACGGGGAAAAGAACTCAAATATATCTTTGTTCCATATCAATAATTTACGTTAGAAATGTAATACTGCGGTGGCTTCTCTTTTTTTATATTGTTTTTTTTTTTTATATTATATAAGTTATTCTAAGTAAGATATGTAAAAGATGCTTTATATAGATATACGTAAAATTGGTTATTATGGTCTTCGTGGTTCAGTGACAGCGTTTATGATGATGGTTGTTAGCTCAATTCCAACTCGAGGAATATCTTTTAACATTCTCCATGTAATATCTCAAATAACACTCAAAAATATATATTGCGAATTGTGCAGAATTTTTCAAAGGAAAGAATGATTGTTTCGTCTTAATAAAAACATCTGCAAAGCGATCAAGCATTGCGCATTTAATATACAAAAATATCTGTACAAAGTCAATGATTTTTTGAAACTTTAAAAAAATAAGAAAATATATATTTTTTTGATTTTTCTTATTTTTTTGTATATTAGAAAAAAATATGAATTTCTGAATTATATTATGTTTATAATTATCAGAAATTTATATTTTTTTCTCCTGTTTCCGGTTTTGCCTAGTACCTACCTAGCTAACTTTCCTCCCAAATTCAAAGTAATTGACATTGAGAATATTAAATTTTTTCAATGTCTTTATATTTGAAGCAACATGCTAGTCTGGTATTTAAATTTTTAATTAAAATTTACATTACCTCAAAAATATCACTCATTATCTGTCTTAACTCCCTCTACTAAGTACTCAGCTAATACTGCACAGTAGGCTGTAAAGGGCTTGCCACAGTCTCTTTATAGTTAGAAAGTGTTCTAAACTTGGGTAATCTACTTGTTATTTTATAACTTCTAGCTTCATATCGAGTTCATTTGATACTCTTATCTTAGGCTTTTCAGGTTGTTCATTTTATATATACATATATATACGTATATAACATATGAGATTATTTTTGTGATGAATAGTACTAACGTCGTCTCATTTTTGTTGAGGGAGGAAAATAATTGTAAAATTATATTCTAAGTTTCACGTCCTTTCCTGTATAACAGAGAAGCTAGGATCTAGTGCCATAATACTATGGTCGCCCTTTTCTGCCTGAATTCGAGACATTTTGTTTTAAGAAGTTTTAAGAGTACAAGCACCAAACTTACAACCTATACACTAACTATATCACAACAGAGCGCAATAGTCAAAAATTAAGAAAATCAACATAATAACGAAGTTCTTGTTCTTATTAGTTTTATTTTTGTATAAAGTATAAATTTTGAACGCGTTCCAAGTGATGCATAAAGCTGGTAACGTCAGAAGTGTTTGTACTAGACTAGTATGGCACTGTGTACTTTCGTACAAAGGCTAGTGCATTCTCATAGATTATTCTGTAGAAGAGGCAATTATGAAAAATTATCCATTTCTTTCATATAATAAAGTGAAAGTAAAAAATTTAAGTTAAAGGGTGAAGACCGTCGCAAGGGTGGTGAAGAGAGTGAAGCCGTCGTGGTACAGGGGCACAAGAGTATGGCTGTAGCGCGGCGGTTGTGAGTTCGATCCCCACTCCACGGGACGAATTATTATTTTTTTAATACTTCCATTTCTGCGCTCTGGCACCAAGGCAAAAGCTCGGCGTGGAGTCCCGACACTCAACACGTAATGCCTCGAAAACTTCGGCAGAAAGAAATGAAATTTCAAGAAAAAAACGGAAATATTATTCCAAAATTTTGTCAGCCTATTCTAAGAAAAGTATATCCCAAAACAATAATAACAAAAAAAAATATTGCGGTTTTTTTAATAAAATTATAACGTCGTTACGACGTACATGTGTATATTATACCTATAAATGTGCTTATTCTTCGATGTCGTACTGTCGTTATATTGCTGTGTATTCCCTTTAGCCCAAATTCGAATTTCTACATTCTTATATTTTAATATTAAAAATAATAGAATAAAGCGATCAAGCGTGAGTCGGGCTCGCCCACTGAGCGTTCCGTAAAAAGTTGGAGGTATTGAGCTTTTTCAGAAATTCAGGCAAATCTTAGCCAGAACCCTTTCATCTGATACCTGACTTGAACTGGAGGTGTTAATATTAAATTTTGCCCCTTTTTTCCGGCTATTATTTTTTAGGATTTAACCACAAGTGTATAGTCTTCAGATTTTTTAATCTTTAACTATCTGTATATGCTATAAATTTGGCTTAACAAACCGACAGACTGACAGACAGACGGAGAACAAAGTGATCTTATAAGGGTTTCTTTTTTCTTTTAAAGGCACGGAACCATAAAAGTTACACTTTTATGCAATTTTACACATTTCCTGCACACATAAAAAAGAGTTAAGAGAATTTGTTCTTTTAACTTTTTAGTTTTATGTAGTTATAAGTTTCCCAACTAAAACGATGGTGTCCATTTATTTTTTATGTGATTCAACTTATTTTTTTTTAACGTTGATAAAATCATTTTTTGAGGCTATGTATCAGAATTGTGTTACATTTAAAGACAATTCAATTGTCTTTAAATGTAACTGTAGAGATCTAAAAAAATCTATCGATAATATATTATCAAGATTTTTTGAGCGCCCAACGCTACGGTTTCTGCATATGTCTTTCGCTTCGTCCTAAGCATAAATGCTTTCCTAATGGTCCTCAAGCTTCTGGCGTCACCTTTCCCCAGTATCATCGATACTGCATTCTCGAACGTCAGTCAAAGTCTAACAATATTAAAGTATAGACAAAAACCGGACCTATATGGTTATCAAAGTAAAGACCACTGCCCCACTGCCACAAACCTTCAACATCAATATTTTATAAAATGAACACTTAAGCCAAGAATAAATTAAAATTACTCTATGACAGTCGAAATCCGAAACGTTTGGCAGAAATTTAATATCGGAGTACGAAAATGAAACAACTGTTCGCTAATAACCGTTCGGGAGTGGCACTGTCCATACGAAAGGGATATTTGCGTCAAATGAGATGAATATTTGGACGTCACATACTTCAACCAACGTGCTTTATATTGACATGTTAATTAGTTATATAGTTTCTGACTGTTAAGGAGACGGTTGTTGGTCCAATCCTCATAAGCTTCTAAAGGTTAATTTTCGATATATTCGCGTAGATTAGGATAGTTTTCGATATGAAACACACATTCGTGTAATAAATTCAAATTCAAAGTTAAAGTAAAAAAAAGTCAAAAGCAAGAGTAAAGGCAAAAACCAAGTCAAAGAAAAACAATGTTAAAAATAAATTGTTAATTGTGAGACTAAGCTCAGACTTTTGATTAAAACCTCAAAAGAACCGGCGCAAGAATCTCAGTGGAATTTTTTTTTATTCAAATCAGTAATTAATATTCACAATTATGTTTATGATTATGACTATGATGATAGAAGCCAGACGTGGCGCAGGGGCACAAAGTGCCACTGTAAAATCGACTGGTTGTGGGTTCAACCCCCCCTTGAAGAAATGAAACATTTATTTACATTTCTATTTTGATTTCTTTGCTCTGGCGTTGAGACAAAGCGTGGCGTTGGGTCCGCCACTCAATACGCAATGCCTCCAGAACTCGGCCGAAACTGGGGAACGTTGTGTCTTAACACTAGGTTCTCTCTGCCTACCCTGCTGTGTGTGGGATACAGCGTGAAGCTGATTTGATTTTTATTATGATGATACAATGGATTTATAATTACAAGCGACAATTTTTGGCGACAACGACACTTATGAAAAAACAAAATAAACTTACGAAACTTTTGCAATTATTTTAAGTTTATTTCGAAATATAAAGAGCCATAGCGCGCCGAATGTCTCAAATTCGTAGTAACATACTTCAACTTCGATATATACATCGGCCATGCTTCATATTAACATGTTAATTATATAGAGGCCGTCGTGGCGCAGTGGGACAATATCTGATACCTGCTACGGTATACGGTACGGTATATAAATTAAATTATAACTTAAAAAAACAAATAAAGTGTTGTAAGTATATAAAAATTTATAACGCAGCTTGTAGCTTTCCTGGATAAATCAACTATGAAGAGATTTTTTTTTATTTCAGATCAATAATTCGTGAAGGGCGTTCAACCAAACAATCTCTTTAGCTACAGGTAAACACGGTAGGCAGAAGGAAGCTGAGAACCAAGTGTTAGACACTCATTCGATTGACTCGTTCAGTCATTAAACTCACTCTCGGTCTCGTAATTTTTGCCGAATTCTTGAGGTATAGCGAGTTGAATTGAGCGGAACTCAACGCCGCCTTTTGTCTCGTTAGCAGCTATCACACGCTTGTCTCTCTGCACCACAACTTTCTCAATAAGGTATTCGGATTTATAATTATTTTGAATCCTACTAATATTAAAAATGTGAAAGTTTGTGTGGATGTAAATATGTTCGTTGCGCGTTCACGCAAAAACTACTAAACGGATTTAGATAAAACTTTATAGTTATATACATAAGACCTTAGAATAACATACAGGCAACAATTTATGTAAAAAAATAATTTATATATAATTTAATAATAACATCAAAGCGGGCGAAGCCGCGTTTGAGTTGCTAGGAATAAAATAAAATATAAATATAGTTACTTCATTCTTTTTAAATAAATTTCTATTAGTTTCTAGTTAACAATACACTAGTTTCTAGAAGCCTTATTCAAAGGATTTCAATTAAATATTTGCCATTGATTCATTTAACAGACATTTACAATTAAGGACTTCAATAGGGATATTTCTTTGAAATCTGTAGATTTCTTAATTGTTGAAATTTAATATCACGCTTAAAGATTTATGTAAAACTCTCCTGCGTTATAAATGGTAAATTATTTATACAGATATTTTTTTAAATTATTATTAAGCATTATTAAACTGCGGCGTTGAGTTCCGCCACTGTACATGCATTGTTTTAAATTCAAAACGGTAAGTTATAACATTAACTCTCAGCTTAACCTGCTGTATGTGGGACAAGGCGTGAAATGAAGTTAAAAAATCGCGCCTTAACTGATTTCGATACAAGTAGATTCAGAAAGCTTATTAAAGCTTTTAAGCTTATTAAATCCGTTGGGCGATCATTGTTCATAATTTACATTACGATAAATAAATTTCACTTTCCGTCCGAATTCGATTCATTATGTGTTGATTGGCGGTACTCAACTTAAGTAGAGAATTTAAAAGTTATTTATTCACACGAGGTAAAGTCGAACCCACTACCATTACGGTCAGATGCTGTCACTGCCTCGACAGCCTCAATGCGTTATAGTTAGGTGTAAGTATACCTAGAAGCACTCAAGGGTATAACGTACAAGCGTACGAATTTAAGCGCGATGGTCGCGGGTTGGTATCCCACCCGGGGAAATGAACTATGCAATATTTTTATTTCCTCGCTCTGGTAAAAAGGCAAAGAACGGACTTTGATATCCTCTACTCAACAAAAAAGTACACCAAACAGAATTTCGAACACCGTACCATCGCGCTCAATGACAGATATGTCGTAGTAAACCTACTATTCAGTGGGCCTTTTCCCTTACGCCACATTCTAAGAAATTTTACAGTATAAGTCAATAAAATAATCATAAAGATGCTCTCGGTTATTCTTCGAAGTATATTTTAATTCTTTTGCAAGGAAAATTTGATTAACCTTTATAGCATTTAATTAGGTCGTCTTTTACTTAATTTCTTTATAATTTAGTTTTACCAAATTGAACCTTAATCCCTTGTGATAAGAGTGGTATAAAATTATTTGCATTTTATTTGACAATGTAGTCGTATGTATATTAATAAGTGGACTTTAAGGAGCATTGAGTATGGTCAGGAAATTGGCGGTAGGTACGGCACTTCTGTTACAGTAGTATAAGAAAACCGGTTAAGTGCAAGTCGGGCTGGCTCACCGAGGCTTCCGTACCTTGTTCAGGATTGTAGATCAACTTATTAAACTTTATCAATTTAAGTTTGCGTTCATATTCACATATTTTATATGATATGAACTCCAAATATAAGTTTGTAATTATTTTTTTCCTATGAAATACCTATAAACTATCACTTTTAGGATTTTTCCCTATATTTGTGTTGTAATTTCTCATTTTTTAGTTACATTTTTTAGAACAACAAAGTGATCCTAAAGGGTTCCATTTTTTCCTTTTGAGGTACAGAACCCTAAAATACGATATTAAGATATAAAATATTGATATATTATAATTAGTTGTTTGATATTTAAATAATAATTCACAAGAACATCTTTATTTTTCTATAAGTGTTGCATTGTAGCGTAGCATAGAACAAAACGACATAAATTCATTTTATATTTTTTGTCACCTTCACGCTGTATCTCGCATTTAGCAGGGTATGCCGAGAGAACTCGAAAACTTAGTGGTAAGTCACTCCGTTCTTCATTAATATAACTTTTTTAATAATTTTTGAAACAATTTATAGTAAATTGCAGAGTTCAAAGCGGCGATTTACCTCACCATATTAAAATACATATAAAATACTTCTTTTTAACTTAACACTGTATCTCGTAGTAGTTGGGCGGAGGCAACTTGGGAACCTAATGTTAAGACATTTCGATCACATTAAGACACTCTCGTGTTGAGTGGCAGAACTCAATGCCGCTCTTTGTACCTCACGAGTGAGGAAATGAAAATATGAAATATTAAAATTCGAAAGTAATATTCAAACCCATAACCTGTTGCATTTGCAACCTGTTGCATTTGTCACGACTAGTCTCACTGTTAAATAACTACAGATAATAATTAAGAAAACGAACGGAAAGCCCACTAAACACACAGTGACCAAATCTCAATAAAAATGTTCTTTTTATAAGAAACAATAAACTTTAAAAAAAAACTCATTGAAATACATAAAAATACTTTGACGTATGTACGAGTATATAAACATTTTAGCATAATATGAATTCCACTTAAAAGAAAGCCGAAATCATAAAAAATTACAATTCTTAATATCCACAATTATTTCACTTAAAATATCCCTTTATTATTGCCATACATTATTATAATACA
>DWQW01003996.1:0-20958 GCA_018249695.1 Heliconius erato demophoon | reverse complement strand
TTTGGTAAGTCAACCATTTATATATGCAAATAGGCGAAATTAAGAGACTGCTTCTTCAATCAACGCTGTGTGTTTCTTCATACACATAATAACTGTTTTGTTGTAATGCAAAACAGCTATATTTTAACACCTTTTGATTTAGAGAAGTGACTTAAGTATCATTGTTATTTTTTTTTATCCTCACGTTGTATTGCCTGCATAGCAGGGTAGGCAGAGGGAACCTGGGAACCTGTATAATAGTGTGGAAGTGACCAGAAGAGAGTCGAACTCATAAAGATCGCGTTTGCAATTACTTATCTTACTAATATTAAAACTTTGAAAGTTTGTTATGATGGGTGTTTGAACTACTTTCACGCAAAAACAGCTGAATGAATTGAAACGACTTTACAGTAAGATAGCTTGTACATTACCTCAAAGAATGAATGCAAAGCATTCGTATGGATGAGAAATTGTCATCGTGGTGTGACGTCCTCGCTGGGGTACCTCAAGGTGGCGTCCTATATCCTTTACTCTTTTCAATTTATTTATTTATACTATAAACTGTATTATTTATTAGTCTATGTATTGTATGATATAACAAATATATTGTTTTTATTTTTCTTTTTGTATATTATGTATTATTATATTTTCAAAATTGTATTCACCATCTACCTGCTCATAAGTATGACAGCTTTTTCTCGCTCTAAAGGTTATCTGGAAGAGACATAATTTTCGCCGGATTCTGTAAGCATTGCATGTTAAGTGGCGGAACTCAACGCCGCGCTTTCGCTTCGACACCAGAGCAAAGAAATGAAAATATAAATTTAAATAAATATTTCATTACCTCGACTGGTTATGGAATTGAACCTATAACCAGTCGCGTTTACAGTCACACTTTGTGCTATAACGCCACGACTGGCCTCATGATGATTATATTTAAGATACTGATATTGCATGTTCTATGAAACATACTAACATTCTCACATTTCTAATGTATTAGTAATCCTTTAAAGCTTTACATGTAAAATTCGTAGAAAGAAGGTTAATAAGCTAGCTGCAACTTGTATTACTTTTCGTGAGTCATTTTTATTGATTAAATATTTTAGTAGACTATGTCTAAGTGGTTTGGCTTACGAAATTTATTTTTTTATAGTGCAATCGAAAATCCAATTCTATTTCATTTTGACTATCAACCAGTCCACAATATAAGCTTTGGACCTGTCAAAGAGGCATAGGTTCAAATCTCTGTACGTTTAAATTTAATTTAATTAAAGAAAAAAACATAATTACTTTTTGCAAAATGTATATAGGTACATTTTGCAAAAAGTATGTTTTTTTCTTTAATATGGAAAAATAATTTTAAATTAAATATTTATATAATATAACATTTACCTGTCTGATAATATAAAAGAATTGTTTAATAATTTTGTCTAATAATATAAAAGAATTGTCTAATAATATAAAGGAATTCGCCGGAAAGTGGGAAACGGAAGTGTCTTAATGGGAACCAATGTGCACTCCCATTCGTTACTCCACTTCTTTACTCTCTCAGATTCTTTGCCTACCCTATGTGCGAGATATAGCGTGAAGCTAAAAAATAAAAAAAAAAAGATTTATTTGATTGTACGCCTGGATCTGTAAACGTATTGTTTCGAATTAAAAAGAAAAAACATTTTCTATTTAATATTTAATTTATTTAATAGATGTAACCCACTATACTGGCGGCCAGTGGCTGCTGTACACAAAATTAATTATTTACATTTGACTCACTTAAAAAAAGTGTTATATATATTTGAAAAAAAAAACCTTTATACAAAAATGTGAATGCTTAGCAATAATGTTTATATTTTTTCAGTTCAACTTTAGTCATATTTCAGGAGATTTTCTTTTACTAACATATAAATAAGTAAGTTATGTGAAAATAAAACAAAGATAAAGGGAAAGGAATAAAACAAAAAGCTATTTTTTTTTACTCAGGCCAAAACTTATTTTATTTTTTATGAATATAATACTAATACAATAAAATATATATGAGGCCCTCGTGGCCCAGGAGTACAAGGGTATGACTCTTACGCGACGGTTGTGGGTTCGATCCCCACTCGAGGAAAAAAATTATTTGTATAAATTTATATTTCTTCGCTCTGGTGTCGAGACAAAGTGCGGCGTTCCGCCACTCAGCACGCCATGCCTCCAAAATTCGGCGAAAAGTGGGGAACAGAGTGTCTTAAAACTAGGTTCCCTCTGCCAACCTACAGCGTGAAGCTGACAATAAAATATTAGAAATATTTTTCTCCTTTGACTAACGATGTAGCCTCATTATTACTTTTGTACTTGAATCGTAATTATAGAAAATTGCTTTTACTATACTCTTTGAGAGATCTACTATTTCAATCAGTGGCGCTATTACAGAAGCCACTTGCAATGGAAATAAAGAACTGGATGTATTCGTTTTTTACTTTTTTTTAAATAAATA
The DNA here is from genome assembly GCA_018249695.1 of Heliconius erato demophoon. NCBI lineage: Eukaryota > Metazoa > Arthropoda > Insecta > Lepidoptera > Nymphalidae > Heliconius > Heliconius erato. Next base: position 18,506 of record DWQW01003996.1, on the reverse strand, counting down.
ATACTACTATAGAGGCCAGTTGTAGCGCAGGGGTACAAAGTGTGACTGTAAAATCGGCTGGTTTTGGGTTCGATCCCCATTCGAAGAAATGAAATATTTGCTTACATTTATATTTTAGTTTCTTCGCTCTGGTGTTGAGGCTAAGCGTGGCGTTGAATTTCGCCACTCAACACGCAATGCCTCCTCTAGGTTCCCTCTGTCTACCCTGCTGTGTGCGGGATACAGCGTGAAGCTGATTATAAGAGTAATATTTTTATTTATGCATAAGTATTTGTTGGTCTGTATATCACAATTATGTAAATTATTATGAAATAAAGCCAGATAAGTATTTTTTTTCTTTGTGCCAATGACTCAGAAATTGGGCGGTGCGTGGTAATTAAAATATATTAACACTACGTTACCTTTGTCTAGCCTTATATGCAGAAAATAGCGTGAAAGTAACACAGTGAAGGGTTAATTTTTTTTTATCAGCTTCACGCAGTATCTCGCACGCAGCAGGGTAGGCAGACGGAACCTAGTATTAAGACACTCCGCTCCCCACTCTCTGCCGAATTCTGGAGGCATTGCATGTTGAGTGGCAGAACTCAACGCCGCGCTTTGCCTCGACACCAGAGCGAAGAAATGGAAATATAAATTTAAGTAAATATTTCATCTCCTCAAGTGGGGATCGAACCCACAACCAGTCGATTTTCCAGTCGACACGACTGGCCTCTAATTAATTAAATTGTTTCAAAATATATTTTTTTATTTATACAAAATCTTTTAAAACCACAATTTTTATTGATATTTCTGTGATGATGCATCTACGGCGCTTAAGGAATTAAGAAGAAGTATAAATATAACCTTTTTATATTCCTTAGAATACTCAGTAAATGGTTCTAATTGAGCCCCGCAGTAATACTTAGCAGCGATCGCGGTGAGCTTAGCGTATGTTGACTGTAATTTAATGTAGAGAAAGAAAATAGAAATAAAAGAGAGAATAGAAATAGAAAATCATAAGGATTTAAGATGTTTGATGCTAGTTATTTTAAATGAATAACCGTTCAAGGGGAGCAGGTTCAAATTCCGTTACGCTTGAGCTTTAATACGTTTTGTAATTAAGTATTTTTCTTTTCTAAGCGTACGACAATCGTTTACACTGATATAAAATGTGAATTCGAATTCAGCTTAAAGCCATTTTTATTTTAACATCTGGATCATTTTTAGGTTCAATAAAATATGCATATTAAGTTAATTAAGATATATCAATTTTTTGGAGTTTCACACGTATATTTCCTTGCAGAGCGGAGTAGCCATAAGGAACTTAGTGTTAAGACACTCCGCTATTAGTTTTCCCACTTCTTTAACTCAACGCAGAACTATCTACTAGAGTAGAAAAAAAAGAAAAATGTTTTTTACCTTCACGCTATATCCCGCATATAGCAGGACAGATGAACACTGAAAACCTAGTGTTAAGTCACTCCGTTCCCATTAAGACATTTCCGTTATTCACTTTCTCTTCCATTTCCATCCCCCGCACCGAATTCTAGAAACATTGCGTGTTGAGTGGTGGAACTCAATTCCAAGCTTTAAGGAAATTAAAAAATATTAAATTTCGAACCCACTACCATCGCGCTTACAGTTTTACACACTTAAATTTGAAACATATTCATTTTCTAGATTTAAATCTATTTATTAAATTCACTCGCAATCAACGTCTTCATACAAGGTACTTCAGAGGAAACGACGTCATAAGCCATCAAATAAACATAGTTTAATCAAAACCTTAAAACATTTAAACACAAATTTCATAGAAAGCATTTCCCATAGCAATGTTCGTGTAGCATTTTAATATAATGTGTGTTCTCAGGAAATTACACTATATAGTATGAGCTTTTGTTGTAGCTTTAAGCTATTCCCTTTAAATTGTGAATTCTGATTTGTAATAAAGACATGGAGTACGGGTTTATTATATACGGTCTCAAACCTTTGAAGTTTAAGATAAATGTTGTTTTACTAAATGGCAGTCCAATTAGTGGGAGGGAACCTAAAAACACTACGTTCCCGCTAAGACTCTTTCGTTTACCACTATCCGCCGTTGTCTAGAGGAATTGCGTGTTGAGTGGCGTAACTCATCGCCGTGCTTTGCCTCGACACCAGAGCGAAGAAATAGAAATATAAATTAAAACAAATATTTTATTTTCTCGAGTGGGGATCGAACCCACAACCAATCGGTTTACAGTATGTGCTCCCGCGCCACGACTGGCCTCAAAAAAATGGGAGCGTTTATCATTATAGAAGAATCCAAAACAATGATATTTCATTTACCCGAGTTAGAATTGACACCACAACCTGTCGCGTTAGATTCAAACGCTTGTGGCTCTACGCCATTATTGGCTATACTGTTAATTTATTATAAATATAAGTAGCTTACTATCTACTTATTTATAATAATTTTAGGTTTGTTTGTTTTCTTAATTTTACTATTTAGAAGTACTTTTTATTTGCATAATATTAAGCATACATACATTTTAACTCTCCATTCCTGTAAAATAAAAAAAAAAACCTAAAATAAAATACATACCATTATTTTTCTTCTATAAAAACCTTTACAAACACAAAGTGAAATAAATAAATATTATCGAGAAGCAAATGACCTCTAACCTCTGGTTCCACGTGTACATACGGTGGGGTCCTGTCAGTTATGTCAGTTGTCAGATTTAACAAAACTTCTATACTACAGTCACAGTTAGTTATAACAACTTAACCTGTCTTATACATCCATGTTACGTTTGGTCGAAGTGAGTTGTTTAATCTTTTTTTCTTACCTTCACGCTGTATCTCGCACGCAACAGTGCTGGCTGAGGGAACCTGGGAACCTAGAGTTAAGTTTTGGAAATATTAAATATTTCATTTCTTCGTATGGGAATCGACCCCACAACTTTTTATTGCCGTGTGATCCCAGCCTAGAATAGGACCATTCTGGTACTGGTGGTGTCGTAAGAGGTGACTAAAGTACGTGTGGTAGAGTCACGTCGCCAGCAATGGCAACACGCATGGGCAGACTCGACCGGATCATTACCACCCCCGGCATTTAAAACCGGCGTTAAGTAGTTGCTTTATACCACTGCGTTTCGCATCAGGTAATGCCGGGCTCCGGCGCCCAACCCACCTTAAAGGTTGGCAACGCGCCTGTAACTCCTCTGGTGTTGCACGGAGTCGTGGGCGGCGGTGATCACTTACCATCAGGTGACCCGTACGCTCCTTTGTCTTGTCCTTTCCCATAAAAAGAAACCTGTCTCGTATATAGTCGCACGCTTGAGCCCTACACCATGACTGGCTTTAACCTAAATGATTTGTATAATATAATATGCAGTCAGTTTTAATAGCGTAATACATTAAATTAAAACAGTGTATGTATATCTGTTTCATAGACAAAAGCTACTGAACTTAATGTAGATATGATTTTATCTTTCGTGTGAAATACACGTTGTGTTAAACATATACATTTTTTTATTTCTAAATGATAATGATACACGTTTTGTAATTAAAAAAGTATCAAATAAAAAAGTCGTAAAATTAAAAATCGTAAAATTTACGTAAAATATGAGTCGGTGTTAACGTTTTACGACTTCCGGAACTATAATTGATCTGTGGATTTGTGAGAGACGTTATGACAACGGAAATAGGGAAAGAGGTTCTTATAGGCATATGCCAGAATAATAATGTTGTTTTTTTTTTAATGTAAGTATTTTATTGAAAAATTATTTGGGAGACTGTTGAGACAAAGCGCAGTGTTGAGTTCCGCCACTCAACACGCATTGCCTTCAGAACTCGGCGGAAAGTGGGCAACAGAGTGTCTTAACACTAGTAAGATCCCTCTGCCTACCCTGCTGTGTGTGGGATAAAGCGTCAAGCTGATTTATTTATTTTTTATTTGAGAGACATTTCATAGCAGGATAAGCTGAACAACGTGTTTTGGAACTAAACGCAGCCCTTTGTCTGTTTTATTAATTTCCACGAACGATATCGAAATTTGAACCGATTGGTTTTGGGTTCGATTCCCATTCGAGGAGATGAAATATTTACTTTTCTCACATCTTCGCTCTGGTTTCGAGGCAAAGCGCGGCGTTGAGTTTTGCACGCTATGCCTCCAGAATTCGACAGTAAGTGGAGTGTCTTAACACCAGGTTCCCTTTGCCTACCCTGCTGTGTGCTGAATACAGCGTGAAGCTAATTTTTTAATAATTGATATTAACTGCAAATAATTTTACTTTCCAACAATATTTTTTGGAAAACCTAATATTCCTTTCATCACAATATAGCGTGCCGTGACATTTTATTTATACTTCCCGTAAATCCAGACGCCATTGTCTAGATACATTGACCGTTGAGTCAGACCCATATCGAATTAAAGTTAATTTAATCGTAATATTTTGTTTACCTTCACAATATAAGTAGGTACAGGTTCTGCTCAATTTTTGAGACATTTTGTGTTGATTTGTGGTACTCAACGCTGCGCTCTGTCTTTTAATGGTAATAATACACGTTGTCTGTCTTTTAATGGTGATAGCGTTGTAGTTAGTTGTAGTAGTTGAGGCCAGTCGTCACGCAGGGGCACAAAGTGTGACTGTAAAACCGACTGGTTGTGGGTTCGATCCCCACTCGAGGAGATGGAATATTTACTTAAATTTATGTTTCCATTTCTTCGCTCTAGTGTCGAGCCAAAGCGTGGCGTTGAGTTCTGCCACTCAACTCGCAATGCCTCCAGAATTCGGCAGAAAGTGGGGAACGGAGTGTCACTAGGTTCCCTCTGCCTACCCTGCTGTGTACGTGATTTTATAAGTATAATATAAATGATTGTAATGTGGCGTTTTCCTTGAATTATTGTATTTTATTTTAGTATATTACATGTGAGTAATTAATTAATATTTGAAGCCTTATTAAAGTGTACTGACGTCATCGTAAGACATGACTAACTGAACTTTATGGATTTGAATTTAAATTTAATTTTTTCTTTTAGCTTAGCAGAGAGAAAGGTAGTAGTGTGAAGTTACTCCGTTCTCCACTTTCCACCGAAATCACGACATTGTGTAACAGAAGAAAGAAGCCACGGTATACAAATAATTGATTTTCTTGAGTGTAGATGGAACCCACTACCTTCGTACTTAAAATAAGACATTGTCTCGCAGTGTAATGACTATATTCATCATAAGTATTCATCATTTAAATTATATTTCACATTTTATTTTCGTTTTACCGACTTTGCTTAAAGAAATCGTATGCGCGCGAATCGGACATGTCCACCGAGAGTTCCAAACAAAAATTGGAGGTCTCGAGCTTTTTCTGAAAATCTAGCCTAGCTTAGCCTTTAATTTCATATTTCTAGATCAACCGGAAGTACTCTATTTATTAATTATCTTTTTTGTTTTTTTTTAGATAAACGCCCATATCTTTTTTTAAGTGAATGTAGAAATATGATTTTTTCAGTAAATTTTGGCACTGTAGATCTGAGTATATGGTTTGAATTTTAACTCAATATCTCCAAGCGTTCCTGAGATAAAGGCTCTTGATATACAGACAGACAGACAGACGGACAAGAAAGTGATCTTATAAGGGTTCCTTTTTTCTTTAAAAGATGCGGAACCCAAAAAGCACAGAATTGGTATTTTTTTACGGAAAGCAGTAAACAGTAATTTATTTACTTATAAATTGTCTTTATATAATACCAAAGTTATGCCTTTTAATTCCCTCTATAGAAATGAACTGTGCTACTATAGAAGAGTCATTAAAAGCAAACCATCTTCACACTTTTTTCCGTAAGGCATGGGAATGTAATTATAAGATTTAAGACACTTCTTTGCCTATTCTCCGCCCAATTTTGAGACATTGTGTGTTGACATAACAGAACTCAACGCTGCACTTTGTGCTGTGACCAGAAGAATGAAGATAATTAAACCCCGAGTGAAAATCGAAACCACAATCGTCACTTTTACAGGTTACCGCTGTGTTACAATGGTCTTTTAATAGCTATATAAAAAAAAATTGCCTCACGCTGTATCCCGCACACAGAAGGGTAGGCAGGAACCTAGTGTTAAGACACTCCGTTTTCCACTTTATGCTGAATTCTGGAGGCATTGCGCGTTGAGTGGCAGAACTTAACCTCGACACCAGAGCGAAGAAATGGAAATATAAATTTAAGTAAATATTTCATCTCCTCGAATAAGAATCGAACCCACAACCAGTCGGTTTTACAGTCACACTTTGTGCCGCTGCACCACGACTGGCCTGGCTATATAATAAATATTATTTGAAATTTAAAACTCGAACAAACAATCTTCTGTTATATCCAATTGTAATAAGAGACGAAGTTTTTATCTACACTTTGCAGCGAGAAGTGATAAGAATCGTGTGATTCAGTCATTTTATTTGAACATATAATTTTACATTATTAGAATACTAAGAATTTTTCTTGTTTTTTGTTATTTGTGACAAATTATACTGTATATTTATAAATACTTTACTTTGTATATATTTCCAGTTTTGCCTTTTAGTTATTTGAAGCAAATATGTATCTGCATACATAACACTGGGGTCCCTCAACCTACCTTACTAAGCTGACGCTTGTATAGTATATAGAATGTTACCTTACTGAGTGACTGACACACAACGCTCTTATAAAAATCCAGAATTTAGCAAAATGAAATTTGTCATGTAGAATACTACAGCCAGATAGCCCGATTTCGATTAAATAAGATATTTTTATATATATTTGTTATTATTTAATAACAATTAAATATAATCATAATTCTGTAGTAATTTATTACACGCTAGTGCCTCTGCGCCACGACGCCATTTTTAATAAAATTTTCTGAAATAATTGATTATATATTAAAATTGCTGTAACCCACTGTACTACTAACAGATTGTGTCATGCTTAGAAATTTCTGTTTAACCACGAAAGCGTAGACGCAGGTATAAAATACAAATCGTTGTGGGTTCGATTCCCACTCGAGAAAATTAAATGTTTAATATTTTATTTTATTTGATCTGGCGCCTGGCACAAAGCGGGTCGTGGCGCCATCACTCAAAAAGCAATACCTCCAGAATTCGATGGAGAATGGAAAACAGAAATTTTCTCAATAGAAACAAAGTATCTCAGCACTAGGTTCCCAGGGTCCCTATGCCTACGCTGCTACATATTTATATTGAAATATAAATTTAAAATTACCAATTCCTAGCACAAATACAAGGTGACATTCGTATTTACAATCGTCTAAGGAAGTGCTACATTCAATTAACAAGAGAACCGACTTGGAGACGCCTCGCACGCTTTTGTTTATATTTATAGCATGTTGTTTACCAGTCAGCTTTATAAGCTTATAGTGTCTGGCAATATTAGGTTTTAGGTGTTTTAGGTGTATGTATAGATTTTTAACTCTAAATTCGTAATAATATGCATATTTTTTTTAGTTTTCAGCTATATTCCGCGTATAGTAGAATAGGCAGCGAAAATATAGTGTCAAGATATCCTCGTTATTAGAAAGAGAAAAAAAATCATTTCCTTGAGTAGGAATCGAATTCACAACCTGTCACGTTACAGTCATCCTTACGCCACCACTGGGCTCTAAATCAAATTCTCAATACCAAAATTCACATTTTTGCTCATAAAATTTACATTTATTAACTTTAAAATCATAATCAAATCAATTGTTTAAGCCTCAAATATTAACTGTTATTTAAAATTATTTTTTATTTATAATAATAAATAAAAAAAACATTCTCTTATTAGTAACTTCAGCTTCACTGTATCCTGCATATAGCTAAGAAAGCAGAGAAAACCTACTATTAAGGCACTCTGTTCCCTTGATAAAACTAAAAAAAAATAAAAAATCAGCTTCACGCTGTATCCCGCATACAGCAGGATAGGCAGAGGGAACCTAGTGTTAAGATATTCCGCTCCCGACTCCCGAATTCTGGAGGCATTGCGTGATGAGTGGCGGAATTCAACGTCGCGCTTTTGATAAAATTAATCCATTCTCCCGAATGGAATCGAACTCACAACTGTCGCTGTTTACATCCATACTCTGTGCCCTACCGTACAATATTATATTTATCTATAGTTCCAATAACATAAAGCATCTGCAATTATGTATGTATTTCTTCAAACCGCAAATGGTTCTTGGTATAAGTAAAGCGATATCGGAAAGCGATCGTTAGTATGACGAATAGGACGAGCGTAGGTTAGTAAAGCTACAGAGAAATTGGTCTCGAATTCAAAATAATTATATTTTTTATGTGTAATTTGACACAATTGTTGAAATTTGAAATTACACATAAAAATATAATTAATAATATAATTAATATGTTATAAATATTTATAATATAAGCAAAATTTTATTTGTTTCACCATATATCTCGTAAGTAAAAGGATAAGGGATAGGACAGGGAGAATCTGGTGTTAACACACTCCGTTCTCCATTTTATGTCTAGTTTTAGAGTAGCTGTTGAGTAGCGAAACTTAACGCCGCGCTTTATCTTATTAAAGGAGTAAGCAAATGAAGATAGTAAATTCTCTAGAATGGAAGTCGAACCAAAACCTGTCGTGTTTACAGCCAAATGCTGTATATCTGCGCCACGACGGCCACCAATTCTTTATTCATGACATACATTATGAAAATAACGTAATCATAATCTTATTTCAATGAAACATTTGTATCAAACTTTAAATAAATAAATTTATTCAATTTTGATCCATAAAAATATTCGCAGTTGTTATTCTAAAGTAAACTAATAAATAATCTATATTTTAATTTATTATTCAATATCCATAATATAATTTAAGTAAAATCAAATCAGCTTCACGGCTGTATCCTGCCCACAGCTGGGTAGACCGAGGGAACCTAGTGTTAAGACACTCCGTTCCTCACTTTCCACCTAGTTTTGGAGGCATTACGTGTTGAGTGGCGGATCTCTATATGTAAATAAATATTTCATCTCCTCGAGTGGGCATCGAACCCACAACCAGTAGATTTTACAGTCACACTTTGTGCCCCTGCGCCACGACTGGCCTTAATAAGTAAGATAAACTATTTCATTAAAAAAATAAATATGAAGTAAATATTTAGTATTCAATTACTCTGTATCAGTTTCTAGACGCTATTATTTTGAAATTAAGGATACACTGTCTCTATGTAAAATTAGTTTGTCGGAAATAATATAATAAATATCATATAATATAAGCTATATCATTTGGGTTTTTTTTTATTTATTCGCTGTATCCCGCACATAGCAGGATAGCCAAAGGAAACCTTAACCTTGATTAGACTTCTCCAATAAGAAAATTCTGTTCTCTACTTTCATCCAAATCCTTGAGGCATTGCGTTTTTTAAAAAAACGTAATGTTAAAAAAATAGGTGGTTGTAGGACCTTTGCTATATACGAGAAACGGGTAAAATGAATAAGCACCGATTGAAAATCAAACCTATGGCCTATGACTGAATCGTACAAACAATATTTTGTTTGTACGATAGATAACTAATTAAGTTATATATTTCTTTAATTTCACAAGGGAGCCTAATTTTAAGATACTCCGTTCCCATGCACCTCCATATTTTTGAGACATATAATATTGAGAGGAGGAGAGTAAACAAGACGAAACGCGGCGTTGAGTTCCCTCAACTCCGCGCTTTGCCTTGTCCAAAGCTAGGAAATTAAAATTATCCTTCCCACCAAATGAGAATCAAATCCATAACAGTCACGTTTTCATACACGCTGTTCTACTGGGTCACGTTGCCCTTAGTTAAAATTCCTATGCATTTTTTGACACTACAAAATTACCAGACACTAGTTTAAAGCAAATACTGAATAAGTTGATTGATGACAGTGATTTTCATGTAGTTACGATGAACACGAACTTTTTAAAGTATTTTTAGGGTTCTGTACTTTTTGTAATATTTTTTACCGATGAACAATATTTTTTTTATACATAAACTTTTCTTTTACAAAGTCAGTCGTTTTTTAAATTGTTTTTACATTTAATAGAGTACAGTGAATTAAAAATATATTTGTATATATTTGTTGTACAAAAACACGTTTACTTTTTACTGTACAGATTATTATTATAACTAATTTATCACTTAATTATTATGCTCTTCGCTTTTTGTATAGAAATATTTGCATATGCTTATATATTACTTAGTAGATTTGTAAATTAAATAATTGATGTAGTTCTTTGATTAAAAATTATCAGATTGTTGAAGCATATACCTCAAAAAGAAGGAGTGTCTTACCACTACAATCTCTCGGCTTCTCTGTTTTTAATCAAATAACTTCAAGCTGTATCCCGCACACTGCAGGATAGACAGAACCTAGTGTTAAGACACTCCGTTCCCCACTTTCTGGCGAATTCTGGAGGGCTTGCGTGTTAAGTGGCAGAACTCAACACCGCACTTGTCCTCGACACCAGAGCGAAGAAATGAAAATATAAATTTAAGTAAATAATTAATCTCCTCGAGTGGGGATCGAACCCACAACCAGTCGGTTTTACAGTCACACCTCGTGCCGCTGCGTTACGACTGGCCTGTATACTATTATATTAAAATTAAGCAAACCCGTACAAAAAGGAAACATTAAAAAATATCTACAGTAGCACGAAAAAACAAAACAAAAATAAACTACGGAACCCTCTTATAATGCACTGTATCATAAAATCCGCGTATTATTTTTCCACAAATCGTTATACAGACTGGTATCAATCCTATACCCTTTTGTTCACAGGACACCTGCGCCATTGAGCTTTGGGTGCCCTTTTCTATAGAACAGACATTGTAAAAGCTTATATCTCATGTAATTAATAAACCAAAATGTTCTTTAATACTTAGGAATAAGGTATAATTTTGAGTGTAACAATATTGTATTGTAATGATAGGATGTTTTAGTAAATAAGAAAAGAAGATTTAGCGAGGTTTCATTTTAATTTGATGTACAAAATGAATAATAAAGTGTTTTAACAAATTTCAAAATAATTATTTTAGTTACAAATGATAGAAATTTTATATATAATAAGATTCTAATTTTTTAGAAGAGAGATTTTTATTAAGATACGATAAGACTGAGTGTTCCCTTTGTCATGTGTGATATTATCATATATTCCAATATATATAGTTCATAGTAAACAAAAATACTTAAATCCGATATTTCTTCTTTTTCAATTTCACGCTGTATCGACGGACGGAGCCACAAACGCTACGATCTCTGCACACCTCTTTCGCCTCGTCCACTATCATCAACTTCCTCACATTTGTCCTCCGAGAGGTCCTCATTGTTTTTAAGTGACCTTCCAGTATCATTGATTCTGTATTCTTGAAGAGCAACCCCCATGCCTTGTTTAGAAAGTCTTGCTTAAAAAATATTATTGCCATTTTTCTTTCGGCGTACTTGCGGATTCGATCACCTAAGCTGATTCCACGTCTCCTACGAAGAGATCATCACATCTCCATCTCATCTTTCTGTCATTCTTCTAATGTAATGCCCATGTTTCGCAGGTGTATGGCCAGGTCGGTACCAACACTGTATTGTGTACGACCGTCTCCACTAAACATATAAATTAATTTTGGAAATCACTATTATATATATTTATATACAAGTTGTGGGATCTATCGAAAAAAGCGATCTCGAGAAAATTAAATATTTATTAAAATTTACATTTTCATTTGCGCGGCGTTGAGTTCCGCCACTCAACACGCAGTACCTCCAGAATACAGCGGTAATGGGTAACGAAGTCTTAACATTAGGTTCCCTCTGCATCCTCTCACTCTTCTGTGTGCGGAATACAGAGTGAACTTCCTGCTTATTAAAAAAAAACATATGCATCTATTATAATCTCTCTTAGATATAACCTAGAACAGAATCGCAGTCAGATATTAGTATAAAAGTAAACAAAGGTGACTCACTTCGAATCGATATCGAAATTGATGTATAACTGACCCAGTGTAACTTTGTCTTGTAAAAAAAGAAACGAACCGGTTGGTTGAACAGAAAAGTCTATAGTCTGAATAAAATACCGTTTCTTTATTTATTATCCTACTAATATAAGCAATATGAAAGTTTATGTTTTAATACTTGTTTAAAACGAAAAATTAACAAAAAAAAGAGATAGTCGTAGCGTACGGGCTTAAGCGTGTTACTGTAAATGAGGTGGATGTGGGTTCAATTTCCACTCGGAGTAAAAAAACTATTAAACATTGTCATTTTCTTTTCTGGTAAAGTAACAAAGAGTGACGTTGAGTTTCTCTCAAGTTTCCTTTCCCTATACTGATATTTGCAATACACAAAAAAATTAAAAAATCTAAAATATTTTTTTGTATATCAATCAATCTTTATAAAAAATACCATTATAATAATTATAATATGAATATAGGGCATATTGCTTTCACTTGACATCTATTTAACAAACTATGTAAAAAAGATATTTAGTTGAGACAAGAAAAAAATAAATGAATTAATAAGACAAAGCGCGCTGTTGAGTACTGCCACTCAACGTGTAATGCCGGAAAGTAAAGAACGCCATGCCTTACTATTAGGTTCCCGAGGGAACCACTTCTTCCGAGAAAGATCGTGATGTCGGTTTTTTTTATTACTAAGAAATATATCAGAGAACAACGTCGAAAGAATGCACGCTACTTCCGTTGTGGCGTCATCGCCTGACTTTTGTTTAATGTAGCAGGTTTGACCTGAATATGTAGTTTTATTGGGAAGAACAAATAGTTATTTAAGTATGTTTAAATTTTGTCAGTCATTCATTAAATATTTTTCGATATTTCTTTTTAGTTTTACACTGTCTAAGGGCTAGGGAACATGGGAACCTTGTGTTAAGAAACTTCATTCCCATAAAGTACGCCCATTCACCACTTTACGCTGAATTCTGGAGCTATTCCGTGTTCAGTGGCGGAACTCAACAATGCGCCTCGTTACCAGAGCGAGGAAATTAAAACATTAAATAAATCATTTCCTTGAGTGGGAATCAAACCCACAACCTATTACAGACACATGCTTGTGCCCCTGCGACATGACTGGCTTCTTATATTTAAAGAGTGAAAATACATATTTTTGCTAGAAAACAAAGTTGACAGAAATTACTTAGTGTTTAGACACTTTTCCTTTTGTAGCCCGTTGAGTAGTGGAACTCAATATTAAAACAAACACATAATAGTTAATTTAAGTTAATTTTAACATAAAAAATCGCTGATTTCCTTAGAAAAAGGCTAAAATTGAATGTTATGGCATGTTACGTAGTGAAAAGGAGTATGTACGTAATACAAAAAAAAATAGCAAACCGTAAAAAGATAATAGAAAAAATCAAAACGAAGAAAAAACTTTTAAACATAACATTTATCTTAAAACCAGTTTTAACTTCCATCATAAAATAAAATAACCCCACGTTTTGATTTGCAAAACAAAAATTCACTTTTTCAACAATTCTCACAATTAAAATTCGCGAAATTTGAATCAAAAATCGATATACAAACAATTTAAATCCTCACCTTTCCTATTGTGGTTACATGTCAAATTGACCAAGAGATTATTTAAATGAGATCTCAGCGTGATTATATTATTTAAAAAATATATGATAATATATTTTTTTTATATATTTTTTTGCTTCACGCTGTATCCCGTTTAGGTATAACAGGGTAGGGAAAAAATTGTTAAAACACTTCGTTCTTCACTTTCCACCCATATTCGATATATTATTATTGAATAATGAGGCCAGCCGTGGCGCAGAGGCACAAAGTGTGTCTGTAAATTAGACTGGTTGTGGGTACGATCCCCACTCGAGGAATTGAAATATTTAAATTTATATTTTCATTTAATCGCTCTGGTGTCGAAGAAAAGCATGGCGTTGAGTTCCGTCACTCAACAAGCAATGGCTGCAGAATTCGGAGGAAAGTGGGGAACAGAGTGTCTTAACACTAGGTTTCCTCTGTCTACCCTGCTGTTGCACACAGCTGGATACAGCATGATGCAGATTTTTTTAAAATTTTGAATTATGAATTAATTAAGAAGACCGTCGTGGTGTATAGTGATAGTGGTATATAGATATATTCTATAGAATAGAATAGATTCGAATATTTAAAAATTTTATAGAATAGATTCGAATCCCATTCGGATAAATGGATATTTTTTTAAATTTTCTCGCACCAGTAACAAGCTGGCTACACTTGACACGCATTTACAAACTCGAAAATTGGATGGAAAATTGGGGAACGTAGTGTCTTTACACTAAAAACTCTCCGCCTAACCTACTATACGGGAAAATACATCGAACAGTTTCATATATTTACCCCCTTATCAAAATTTGAAGCGAAAACACCATTAATAGTAAGTAATTATGTTTTAAAACTAGTTTCTTCTTCATCTAAACAAACTTCAAGAATATTTTTTTTTAAACATTTTTTTAAAACATTTTTAAAGTGTTATTCCACACTTAGGAAAGAAAAATACTTATTTAGAAAACGTATAAAAATTTGAACTGGGACTCGAACCCGCGCCTCGTGGAAACCGACCAACACGAACGAACTTCAAGAATATCAATCTCCATCAACTCTTCATTCAAATTAACCGCTACTGTCATTCTCACATCATATTTTTAATAAATTTGAATAAGAAATCAATAAATGCTTTCAAAAAATGTATTTAACAAATAAACTACTTGTTAGTATTCCATTCTCTCTACCCTCTTTCTCTTTTACCTGTCAAATTGACCATGTGAAATGTTTTAATGTAATCAACAGCTTGAAAAATTGCAAGGCAAAGTGATAAGGGTGTGTTTTGAATATTTTAATATTTTTTTTTGTTAATAGTATTAGCGATTTAAATTTTGCTAACGATATTTTAGTTTTTATATCTCGTTTTTATTTCCTAGCATTTTTTGTTTCTTGCGCGGCGCTGAGTTCCGCCAATCAACACGCAATGCCTTTAGAAGTTGGCGTAAAGTGGGGAACGGAGTGTCTTAACACTAGGTTCCCTCTGCCTACCCTGCTGTGTGCGGGATACAGCGTGAAGCTGATTTATTTTTTTTTATTTTTTTTCTGTTTAGCAGGGTAGTCGGAGAGAGAGAGAGAGAGAAAAAAATATGATAATGATAATTCTAGAAGACACTTTCAAAACTGGTATTTATGTGGAAGAATCTTTCAAGTTTCATAAGGCTATCTCTGTAGCAACGTGTTAAAAAGTTTAATAAATAACTTAAAATAACAAAAAAATGTTATTTTATTAAGAAAAACCTTTAAATTAATTTCTTTAGATATTAAGTAAGTGTTTCCATTTCTCACTAGTCAACTATAGTGGGACAACGTTTATAGAGTAGAAATATTTTGATATTGTAAAGCTATCCTCGAGAATTGGCAACAAATGCACTTGGGTGGTGATATATGGATGGTGATGGCTGTAGAAAAAATGCTGTTCTTTTATTTATAGCTGTATTCTTTATAATTAAGGCACGATTAAATAAAAAAAATATTTAATATAATTAATAATATTAGGTTTTTTTTTTTATTTGTCCATTTTTTATTGATTTCACCTTTATAGCAGAGGAAATGCAGCATATTTGGAATACTAGTTTGTTTTTTGAGAATAAATGTAAAGAGAAATGGGATGGCCCAATAAAAAATACTTTAAATTATTGGAAAAGTATTAAACTTTAATAATAATAACCGTCAAACAGAACAAAAACCAGAAACATTACCAAATGCTTATAAATTCAAAAAAAACACCAAAGCTAAATTTGACTTAGGGTGCAGGTAATTTGGAATATAGTATTCCAAATTATAATCACATTTTTTCTTTGACCATTGCAAATATTTTGTTCTTAGAAACTAATAATAGATTTCTTTTTTTATAACAGTTTTATAGTCTTTATGTGTCTAGGTAATATTTTTTTTAAATCAAAGTATCTAAAAAATGTATCTAATTATTAAGTAATTAGCTTCTCTGAGAAACACTCGAACTTCTTCACTGAAGTAATATTTTAGTCCATGAAAGTGAACTTTATGCGTACAATTATATGGTAGTGATAGGATAGTCACGTAATGCTGTTTTGCTAGATCTATCAACTCTATATTCTTAGTGTGCAACATAATTTGGAATATTCCAAATTATGCTCACTGTCAGTATTCCACATTAACAACATACCATTCTAACCGAAAACTCCATGTGATATTTTTTATTTTAAAAATATTCAAAAAATCTAAATTGTATAAGAAACCAACAAGGTCACTTAATTGTTTAAATAATTAGAATGAAGAATTTACTTATAACAGTAAATGATTAACACTGATTGCATTCTTCCCGAAAAAGTTTTCAAATCAAGCGTCTCATTCTCTTCGCGCTGGTAGCCGGATTGTCAAGATGATGTCTTGTTTTTAATACTCAATGACTCTGTGTGTCTTATGACATTGTGCTTACGGTTAAAAAATACAGATGGCATTTATATTAATTTAGATATACGAAGTATTCCAAGTTACCTGCAGTATTCCAAATATGCTGCAGTTCCTCTAAGTTATACCTACACATTATTTAGAAAAAGTTTATATTATTTTTCATTCTTCACTTTCTTTCCATTTCTTCATTTAAAAATGACGTGTAAAATAAAATATAAATTCCACTATAAAAAATATTTTCACTTTTAAATAATCGTTTTTACCTCTGGCTTCGTCCGCATGGTGGATTCGGAATAAGTGATAATTACAGTTGCACTTTAAATCGAAACGATTAACAAGATGCAACTTAGTCTATAGGATCCCTCGATAAATAGACTCTAACACAAAAAATAATTTTTCAATTCGAGGCAGTACTCTCGTAGTTCCTGAGATTATTGCGTTAAAACAAACAAACTATTTGACTACATAAAACATCCAAAAGAAACCCTGTCATATTATAATATCACTAAGTATACTAAAGTCAAAACAATACACGAACTATCCGTCAACTTGCATTCGCCTGCAATATTCATTAGTAGACGCTATTAATACGAGCCAACACTGCAAGTTGATGCTATTGTACTAAGGTTTGTTTAATGTTTATGTAGGGCTGGTGGGTATTTAAAATTTGGAAAAAAAAAATTAAATAAAATTAGATTCACGCTGTATCCCGCACACAGCAGGGTAGGCAGAGAGAACCTTGTGTTAAGACACTACGTTCCCCACTTTCTGCCGAATTCTGGAGGCATTGCGTGTTGAGTAGCAGAACTCAACGCCGCGCTTAACCTCGACACCAGAGCGAAGAAATGGAAATATAAATTTAAGTAAATATTTCATCTCCTCGAGTGGGAATCGAACCCACAACCAGTCGGTTTTGCAGTCACACCTCGTGCCGCTGCGCCACGACCGGCCCCTTAGTTAGTATAGTTGGAAAGGTGGTTTTTTTTTAATTATAAGAACCTAGTGTTAGGACACTCCGTTCTCTGTTTTCCAAATTTTAGAATCATTGCATGTTGAATTGTGGAACTTAGCGCAGCGCTTTATCTTATTAATTGAACGAGGAAATGAAAATAGTTAATTACAACGAATGCGAATTGAACCCACAACCGTCTGTATCAGATGCTGTCCTGCAGTGCCATGGCGGTTTCTGTAAAAATAATAAAAATAATCGACATATTTATTGTAATAAATATGTCGATTATTTTTAGTTTTTAGTTTTCTACAGAAACCTCCTGTGATATGAAGATGATACGATAAGTTAAATAAACTTTAAGTTTAGGGTTTGTCGCACACTCTATTCCTAAATAGAGAACCGCATAATATATTTATATATTTTATTAAATAAACACGGGAAAAAAATCCATACAAACATAAAAACACACAAAAATAAAAAAAAGGAGAGTATGTAAACTATTTTTAAATTTAAATATATTGGCACAGATATTTATTCACGACTTATGATTCATCTGATCTTGACACCGTTGTTCGTTACGTCAACACAAAGTGGTTACAGTACGATCGGCGAATCGTGGCCAATGTATTGAACAATGCACAAAATTCAGAAAGCCTAATTTAAGGTCGTCCACAACTCGTTGATCGTACTATAAATAGGTACATACAGACTGTGGTCAACGGAGAAAGCTAAGCAGAGCGTTACGGCCGTGACTGTGTGAATCATACATAAAATATGTATGATGTATGAAATTATATATGCAAATATATACAAAATTTTGCAATTTAAAAATAAATCATATTAGTTTCACGCTGTATTCGTATATAGCAGGATAGGAAAAGTGAACCAAGTGTTAAGACACTCCGTTCCCCATTATCCGCAGATTTTTTTTTAAGAACTCGAGTGGGGATCGAACCCACGACCGTCGCATTACAGTCACACCCTTGTGCCCCTGTGGCGTCACAGGGGCAACACGCTATGCCGCCAGACTTAAATTCCCTCTGCCTACCTTGCTATGTGCGGGATACAGCGTGAAGTTGATTTATTTTCATAAAAAAATATTTTCGTATTAATAATTTCATTGTTAATATTTATTA